>JAJOZX010008697.1:0-182407 GCA_023014485.1 Bathynomus jamesi
TTTTTTTTTAATTGTGGCGATAGAGGAAAAGACCAAGAGCTTGTCTCATTGATGGTAGCTTAGATCCATAATTTCAGTAATTTCACTTCCAAGTAGTTAGTAGATAAACATCAGTTTTAGAGCGCGTACTTGGTACTATACTAGAAGCCATACTTTTACTGAAATTAAACAAATAGGATTAAATATAATAATAAAATTAAAATTTATTAAATATAAAATTAAAATTAATTAAATATAATACAAAATTTTTAAAAAATAGGATTTGAGCACATTGAGCTACCTCTAAATATTCTTCAAATTCTTTCCTATTTCATGTGTCGCAGTTTTACATGGAATCAAACCAATTCAGGGGGTGCAACACAGAAAATTCAAAAATTCAAAAATAAGGGCCACCCTAATATATATATATACAGGGTTGGTCAAAAGTCTGGATCCAGAGGAAAATATTTATTTCAATACATAAATTACAACAAATGGTAAATAATTAAAATGTATTGTGCCTGTTAACTCTACCATTTAGATGAAATGTGGCTTCGTCGCTGTAAAACACAGTGAAATCACATTGTTGTATGAACCACTCACAATATTCCACTCGCCGATCTGTGTCATCGCCATGCAGTTCTTGAACCAGGTGCACTTTGTAGGGATGGAATTTATGATTTTTAATAATTCTTCGAATTGAAGTTCTCGAGATGCGTGTTTCATTTGATAATCTTCTTGTTGACTTTACTGGACTATTCGTTAAATTTTCACATACCATTGCAGAGGTATTTTCATCAGTTGCAGTTTTTGGACGACCAGAACGCCGTCGATCATGTACACTTCCTGTTTCTTTGAAACGTTTAAACAACTTGCCAACAGTCGCATGTGTTACTGGATGCTTATCAGGATGATTTCTATTGAATTCGGTAGCAACTTCTCTGTGTGTAGCGCCCTGTCTTGCGTACATGAGCACAAGATCTACCCGGTCTTCTGTTGTTAGATTCGAAGCCATTTCTGGGCTGAAATAAAAAAAGTATTTGAGTATTTATACTGGAGTACGAACTACTATACAGTATCACGGATACGCATTTACGAGTTAAAGTTGATATTCATTTTAAGTATTTACCATTTGTTGTAATTTATGTATTAAAATAAATATTTTCCTATGGATCCAGACTTTGGCCCACCCTGTATATATATATATATATGATGAATAAAACCACGAAGGAAAGGAAACACAGAATGGTGCTCAAGTGCTTTCGTCTAATGACATCCTCAGGAACATTGAAGTACATAAAGAATTACAGCCTATATATAGATTACAGAAAAAAAAAAAAATAAAAAAAATAACAAAAAAAAAAAATATATATATATATACAATAAACGGATAAACAAAATTAAAGGATTGTGGGAGGGGCACACAACTTTATAACGAAAAACTCTCGATTTTAGCACAAGATTAAATGAATTGTTTCCAACCAATGTTATAGATAAAAAAAAAAAAATACAAATTTTATACTGGAAATCTGGCCGGGTTTTAGCGCTCTCCTCTTTTTTTTTTTGTATATAAAAATTGAAAAATTATCGATTTTTAGCACATGATTAAATGAATTGTTTGGCCCGGGTTTTAGCACTCTACCCTTTTGTATATAAAAATTGAAAAATAAAAGTTATTAGGGTGGCATACAAGTTTACCAAAGATTTAGCGTTCTACCCTTCTTATCTAAATCTGTTTTGAAGGAATTCAAAACAACAGGATCGAGTTGAAAAAGACCTTTGCTTATGTTGAAGTTATTTGAAAGTTGGATAATGGCAGACTCAAGAATATTTCTATTAACAATGTTGCTAGAGTGAAATAAAACTGAAGCATTATTCCAATCAATACAGTGGGATAACTCTGACAAATGGACAAAAAGGGCACTGGACAACTGTCCTGTTCTAACGGAATATTGATGCTGTTTTATACGTGTGTGCAAATTCTTTCCCATCTGACCTATGTAAAAGGAATCACATTGTTTACAACCAATTTTATAGATAATGCCTGAATTATTGGTTGGGCTATTTTTTACTATGATATTTTTCACAATATTGTTATATGAAAATACTACATTAATATCCAAAAGTTTAAGTGCATTAGCAATGCCTAAAAAGCCCGGGAAAAATGGAAGTACTAAAATATTTTTTGACAAAGTACGAGTGTTATTATTGACACGATAGAAAGTTCGTTTTGCCTTGTTGAGACAAGATTCCATAAACGCAGATGGATAACACAGATCACTTCCAATACCGTTGATTTTTTCTAATTCGGCATCGATGTATTCCGGACTGGCGATCCTAAGTGCGCGGAGAAACATTGAAGAAAAAAATGGCCTTCTTAGTGGGGGTGTCATGTCCCGAGTAAAAGTGTACGTAGGAGAAATTGTTTTTTTTTTCAGATAGATACTAAACTTAAAACCTGGGCTTTCCCTATGTACACGCACATCCAAAAATGGGATTGAATTGTCTTGTTCCACTTCTAAAGTAAACTTAATGGAGGGGACTTGATCATTTAACTGAAGGAGGAAGTTATCCAGGTCACGATTCATGGGCCAGATACACAAAATATCGTCGACGTACCGCAACCAAGGGATGTCAACCCCCAGGATTCTCGGAATGTAAGTAATTTCGAAAAACTCCATATAAATATTGGAGAGGAGGGGCGACAAGGGGTTGCCCATGGCCATCCCAAAAACTTGTTGATAATACTCGTTATTGAAAGTGAATTTACAGTCTTTGATGCAAAGCTTAATAAGTTCCAAAACAATGTGTGAAGGTAGTGGCAGGTCATACTTATGTAATTCTTGGGAGAGAAAGTCAAGCATATCGTCAATCGGCACTTTTGTAAACAATGAACAAACGTCAAAACTGATCAATCTATCGTTAGTTTCAGTACGTGCATTATTCATTATTATGGACAAAGTGGACTACATCAGAAAGATGAACGAGCTTCTCCAGGACCCCGCCACATACAGCAAACTTAGGAATAACCCGCAGGATGACGTCATCAAATCATTTAATAGTGGCTTGAAACGCATTCTCAAAGATCATAAGGACTTAATTCCGCTTTTCATGTCCACTTCACCTTCTCTGCCCTACCTTTACGGTCTTATTAAAACCCACAAACCTGGCAACCCTATGCGCCCTATTATTAGCTCGGTGGGGTCTATTACTTATAAACTCTCCAAATGGCTTGTCAAAGTCTTGTCCCCATTCTCGGAACTATCTCTGATTCACATGTAAAAAATTCCATGGATCTTACTGAAAAATTGAATAATGCACGTACTGAAACTAACGATAGATTGATCAGTTTTGACGTTTGTTCATTGTTTACAAAAGTGCCGATTGACGATATGCTTGACTTTCTCTCCCAAGAATTACATAAGTATGACCTGCCACTACCTTCACACATTGTTTTGGAACTTATTAAGCTTTGCATCAAAGACTGTAAATTCACTTTCAATAACGAGTATTATCAACAAGTTTTTGGGATGGCCATGGGCAACCCCTTGTCGCCCTCCTCTCCAATATTTATATGGAGTTTTCGAAATTACTTACATTCCGAGAATCCTGGGGGTTGACATCCCTTGGTTGCGGTACGTCGACGATATTTTGTGTATCTGGCCCATGAATCGGACCTGGATAACTTCCTCCTTCAGTTAAATGATCAAGTCCCTCCATTAAGTTTACTTTAGAAGTGGAACAAGACAATTCAATCCCATTTTTGGATGTGCGTGTACATAGGGAAAGCCCAGGTTTTAAGTTTAGTATCTATCGGAAAAAAAAAACAATTTGTCCTACGTACACTTTTACTCGGGACATGACCCCCACTAAGAAGGCCATTTTTACTTCAATGTTTCTCCGCGCCCTTAGGATCGCCAGTCCGGAATACATCGATGCCGAATTAGAAAAAATCAACGGTATTGGAAGTGATCTGTGTTATCCATCTGCGTTTATGGAATCTTGTCTCAACAAGGCAAAACGAACTTTCTATCGTGTCAATAATAACACTCGTACTTTGTCAAAAAATATTTTAGTACTTCCATTTTTCCAGGGCTTTTTAGGCATTGCTAATGTACTTAAACTTTTGGATATTAATGTAGTATTTTCATATAACAATATTGTGAAAAGTATCATAGTAAAAAATAGCCCAACCAATAATTCAGGCATTATCTATAAAATTGGTTGTAAACAATGTGATTCCTTTTACATAGGTCAGACGGGAAAAGATTTGCACACACGTATAAAACAGCATCAATATTCCGTTAGAACAGGACAGTTGTCCAGTGCCCTTTTTGTCCATTTGTCAGAGTTATCCCACTGTATTGATTGGAATAATGCTTCAGTTTTATTTCACTCTAGCAACATTGTTAATAGAAATATTCTTGAGTCTGCCATTATCCAACTTTCAAATAACTTCAACATAAGCAAAGGTCTTTTTCAACTCGATCCTGTTGTTTTGAATTCCTTCAAAACAGATTTAGATAAGAAGGGTAGAACGCTAAATCTTTGGTAAACTTGTATGCCACCCTAATAACTTTTATTTTTCAATTTTTATATACAAAAAGGGTAGAGTGCTAAAACCCGGGCCAAACAATTCATTTAATCTTGTGCTAAAAATCGATAATTTTTCAATTTTTATATACAAAAAAAGAGCAGAGTGCTAAAACCCGGGCAGATTTCCAGTATAAAATTTGTATTTTTTTTTTTTTATCTATAACATTGGTTGGAAACAATTCATTTAATCTTGTGCTAAAAATCGATAGTTTTTCCTTATAAAGTTGTGTGCCCCTCCCACAATCCTTTAATTTTGTTTCTCCGTTTATTGTATATATATATATTTTTTTTCTATATATAGGCTGTAATTCTTTATGTACTTCAGTGTTCCTGAGGATGTCATTAGACGAAAGCGCTCGAGCACCATTCTGTGTTTCCTTTCCTTCGTGGTTTTATTCATCATAAATATTTTTCACGTGTTACTTTCGTGAAATAATTTCATATATATATATATGTGTGTATATATGTAATACTGTCGAAAAGTCGGAAGTCACCTACAATTTCACATTTTTAAGTTTGATTTTCCGATGAACGTCCATTCCCCCCCCCCGTAAAAAGTAATTATAATTTTAATAAAATAAATAATAAAATAAAAACAAAATTAAAAGAGAGGGAAACAACAATCACCGCATCCCCCCTAAGGAATATAAATTCCGATTTATATTTAAAATTGCATACGTACTGTATCGAAGAAAGAAAGCTGCAAATATGCTTTAACCTTCCGAAAAAAGAAAGTCTTGATTACATGTTATATACAAGAACACTGATTCCCTTAAGTTTTACTTACATTCCCAGTCCTTACACCCCTCCCGAAATAAAAAATTTCCAGACAAATTCATGAAATTATTGTCGAAATTATTTATAAGAAGGGTTATATAATTTTTTATAACGTAGATCATTCTATCAAGAGCAACGTTATCCCTCACAGTATGAAAATCTAAAGTGAGGAAACAAAGTTTAACTAAAACATAGCAACGTTTTGGAGACCTAAAATATGTCTGCATTTATTATTGTTGTTGTTGTTGTAAGAATGTAAAATAAAACGAAATTTACGTGACAGCTTAAGGCAGCAGTAGTATGTAACAACATACTGTGTGTGTGTGTGTGTGTGTGTGTGTGTGTGTATCGCTCTCTCTCTCTCTCTCTCTCTCTCTCTCTCTCTCTCTGATTTTAGGGGGAAAACACAGCTATATTTTAAAATACTGGGATTCGACCACGTCACCAGAAACAATAATTTAACAAAATAAATTTAAGCAATTTTCCTCATTCAGCTCAACAACAAACTTAAAATTTACAATAAATTACTTCTCACCGACCCCCCTAAAAAAACATAATTACCTTTTACATAGCCTCGTTGTACGAAATGCCAAATATATAATAAAAAACGTGTGCAATAATAAAAACAAAATGACACGTTTTGTTTTATTTCTGTTTATCAAAAACTTAATTTTATTATATAGAGTGTGGATTGTTATGCTCATACCCACAGCTACGTATACCCATTATATGACAAACAACAATTTTCTGTCTTTGGGTCAGGTACATGAATACCAATTCTAAATATTTTTCTATATTCTTTCCGCAACAAGCTTCACTGATTCCTTATCGTGTATCATTAACTTCTTCGATATAACAACCTTATTCTCAAATATAAAATAACTTTCTATACATTTATATCCAAAAATACCCATAAATTCCCATTTCCGGGTATATCCATAAATTCATTTATATGTACAGTATAAATAACCAATAGAAAATAAAATACAAAATGAAAACTAACCATTTTTAAACAATTTTTCTGTGCGTTTCCTTTTCTATTATTTTGTTAAGGATGTTAATTTAGGGATTAAGCGTTGTTGTTTCTTAAACTATTTTTGGTTAATAACATACGAAATATTCATTACAAACGTGTACTGAATTTCTCAAACTGGAGTTAACCCAAAATTCCTTTGAACTTTTAAAAGATTAATATTAACAATGTTAAAATTATGGCATACAATTTACTAAAATAAACCCAAAAGTTCTACTATTAATACTACTGAAGATTCTAATACTAGTAGTAATAGTAGTAGTAGTAGTAGTAGTAGTAATAATAATAAAAAAAAAATAATAATAATAATAATAATAATGATAATAATAATAATACTTTATGTTAAAATGTTCTTAGTGGGTATTTAACAAAGGCATTTCAAAGCTAAGAATATATCCATGTTATATTCAAGTCAGTTAAGGAATTTTAGTCCGAGACTCTAAAACTTTTGCTTTAAGGAGTGATAATACCCGCGAAAACTAAGCCAGTTAATGCCATCAGCATATGAAGTATGGTTTTCCTCATACCGCTAAAACCTCGATATTTAATTGGTTAGTCGGTATTTTAATCTTTCATCAACTCAACCCGTGAACTCTGGAACAATCTTCCTCAATCCACCTTTCACCCTGTCTATGACTTCCAATCTTTCAAACGCAGGCATTCGCCCTTGGCCCCCCCTCTCACTACATAACATAAAACTTGTATTTTCTTATTCTACTATTTGATCTATTTTTTAGTTTTGTAGTTAATATTCGTAGTTAAATAGTACATAGTTCGAGTTATTACTATTATTCATTTAGATATTATTCATCATTTTCATCAACGTTCTTTATATGTATATTTGACTATATTTATATTATATTCATATATTATTCTCGTTATATTTGTATTATTCAAAAATAGTTGCTGACCTTATTCAACCTAAACGGTCATAAGGCGAGATTATTATCGTATAGTCATATCGTGTTTAACGATAATTTAGATTTAATATATCGGAATACAAAGTTATTTTAAAACGAATTCATTTTCACTAAGTTTACAAAATTTCCGACAGTAATAGATTTAATCACTTTCCATCAAACAAAGTTCTCGACCACTCACACATTCTTTCCTCTCTAATCATTGAAAGTTTGGGCTTTACCATCAACTCCAAATTTTCCCTGGACTCATTTCGTTACTTTAATAGTTAAAATAGCATAGAAAAATTTGGTCTACTATGCAGGGTCACGCATTATATTACTGATGAGCAAATGGCCACAATTTCTGTAAACAATGTGCACTCCCACATGAACTGTTGCTCTCACCCGTAGATTGGGCGAGGTGAGGTTTCAAACAGTTAACTTAATTCAATCTAAAGTAGAGCCACAAAAAAATTAACAATTATCACATTACTAATAAATCTCCCTCCTTACAGTTCCGTAGAAATATTTTTTTCACTCATATTTTTTCACATCTTTTCAGGGTAAATTTTCTGAAAAACTTCACAGTATTCTTCCACCCCTCTGCACTCTATTCTAGGTTTACGAGGGCATCAGGAAGCACGCATACCTTAACTGTACAGATACCCTGTTATTGCACCGCTTTCGTTCAAAACTCATTTATACTCCGACCAGCTACTTTGGGGAAAGCTCTCCCACAGAGTGTTTTTTCTACCTGTCTACAATGTTCTTAACATGAAAGGACTTGTTTTCTGCTATTTAACCTTCTTAGACAGAAAAAATTCCCTGTAAAAGTGTGTTTTGGCGATGGGTCAACATCTTTTGCAACACAAAGTTCATGTGACGAAGGGGACCTACAACTTTACGCGAAATCCGAACCACGTGTCGCTACATCATCTGGACGCAGAGGACAGTCACCTATTCATTCCCAATTCATTCATTTATTTTTACTAGTTTACTTCCTCCTTTGGCTAACCAGGAGTGGATCATCGAGTCTTCGATAGCCTGTAGCTTCCGTAATGCTACCCAGCCACAATGTCAATTAACTTTTCTGTGTTGCAACATGGCCATGACGTAGTCCTTCTCTATAGACTATTTCCACTCTATACCCTTGCACTGTTTATTTAAAAAAAAAACTATTTAAGGTGATTTAATACAAGTAGGCTTAAAAACTATTTCTTCATTACTTCCATTTGTGCTGAAACTGCTGCAGACGAAGTTTCTTTTTTAACTTTAACGAAATGTAGGTGATAATCTGCTCCCATTCCACATTTTATATATTCTCAAATCAATGATGACTTTTAATTCGTTTCATTCCGATTCGTACTTTAACTTTATCGTTCTTTCTTTTGGGATTTATATCCTACCAATAAAGCTTATCATTATCATTATCATCATTATGTGTAATCCGGCTTAACAGATTTAGAGTGATCTTGCTCCCATTTTTTAAAACTTCTTTCTCTGCCTCCTTCTGTATATATATATCTGAGTAAGTGAAATTATGTTTAAAAATGCTGTATTTCCTGCCTTCCCCTCACGATAAATACTGATTTACAAAATAAAATTAAGCAACTCTAAACTCAGTTCAAGAACGACAAACTTAAGTTTCATGATAAATTACGTCTCATCCTCAAGCCTCTTACTTTTTCCATACGCTTCAGTGAATGAAATGCGAATTAGATAATAAATAGATGAAAGAGAAATGATAACAGTTTCGACGGAATTTTCTATTTACCAAATTATTATACGGGAAATTTATATTTCGTACTTCAACTCAAATTGAAACTCAAGAATTCGTTATACGTCTTGCAAACAATAAAATGTTCTGTAATATTATCGTAGACAGTTTATTCTTCTGTTTATACCCACAGTTACAGTATGGAAGTATTATATCATGAACAACACTTTTGATAAGTCGGGTGTATATAAGGATTCCCGTTATGAATAATTAGCTATGATTTTTCTGAACCAAAATTTGACGATTCCTTGTTGTGTATCAATTGCACACTTAATTCTTTGTCTTTTGATGAAGAATGGCGTATGAATTTTCTTAATATTCGCAACTTTGTTCCCAAATATAAATTACTTTTTGTACATTAATATCCATAAATAATTTACAAATAGAAATATAAAGACAAAATAAAAATTACCCCTTTTTTAAACATTTTTATTCTTGTGTTAATTATATTAAAAATTATGTTCTTAGATATATTACATAATAGTGTAAGAGTAATAATTTTATAAAAAGTTTGATGTCAAAAACCAAAATGAGTAAATATTCATTCCAAATGTAGTGATTTTTTGATATTGAAGTCAACAAAAAACTACTTTGAACTTTTAAAACAACAAAAACTATTAATAATAATAATAAAAATAATAGTTAAAATAATAATAATATTAATAATAATAATAATAATAATAATAATACGTTTAACTGCTTTTACTTAAAAATTTATTAGCAATATTTAAGAAAGGCAAGTCATAATTAAGAATATCTCCAAGTCACTTTCAAGTCAGTTTTGGAATTTCGGTCTGAGACTCAAAGAAGTTTTCTTCAAGGAATAGTGATACCCACGAAACTCCTTCCAATTAATACCATCAGCGTACTCAGTATGGTTTCCTTCATATTGATAACCATTCAAGTTTGATGCATGACATTTTGTATACCACCATGCACCGTGGTGGTGCATCGAACAACTTAAATTTGGTTGAATGTCGTTGTCTTGATCTTTAGTTGAAAATTTGTGGCCTCTGTGACCACCAAAAGAATCTCCGGCGTTGCCTGAATATTCTCCTAAATCCAAGATGTATTTGGTAGTGGCATCTCCAATGTAAAAGTATTCGTATTTGGCCCAACGTTTTTTTCCCTCAAAGTCTTCAAGATCCACCTTCAGCTCCATCAGAGTGTTTTTAACGAGGGCGTGAATGTTGTCCAGACCGAGCCAAAATTCTCCCTTCAAGTTCCCGAAACCGATCTGGTACTCAAGCCATTTCCTGAAGAAATTTTCTCTTTGTGGAAGAGCCTCTCGATGTTGAATCACCGTCCATCCACCTCCGTCAGTTGTCTGATCACAGAAAACGGAAACGGGTCGGTTTTCGCAACAACTGAAAGGGTACACTTTTCGAACCCCAGATTCTTTATCCCCGAGATTGAAAAGATCCGCACAATTCCGAGGACTAGTTTCATTTTCTTTCAACTTGCCATTTGTCTTCTGCATTGAATGTAATTTCATTTTCGTTCTCAGCAGCAAAGAATCTCTTGCGGAGTTCTCACACATTGCTAGAGTTTGAGACACACAAGCAGGAGAGAATCCAATCTCATTGAAGAGGGTGTAAAGTCCTGTTGCTGTAGCATCACTGCTCCCTCCAAAACGAAAATTGTTAACTAAAGTAACCATCAAAAAGTACATCAAATGTTTCGATTCTGCCATTGTTGGGAGCTTTTGTTAGTGAACCATTCCCGAAAATGGTTTCTAATAACTGGCTTTGAGATCACTCCTTTTTATACAATGTTGCCTGTGTTATCAATGGCTCGTCTATCTGAAAACATCCGGAATTTTGTGGGCGTATTTTAAAATCTAGATTATTTGTTTTATTTTTATTCCATTACTGAAATTCTAAACTAGGCGTCTCCTCGAGATAACTCGCAAACATTTTTATTTTATGAATTCTCAATGAAATTTGGAATTGAAATTTTTCATTTGATTTTAGCTATATTTAAGCTTAGAATTATCTTTCTTTATATTAATAATATTGTAAATTAACTCGAATGTCGCGTTTTGATATTTTGTTTGGTTAAATCACTATTGCTGCTGTCCTTTGAACTTCACTTTAAAACAACATTAGTGCCTATTTATTTCATTGAATAGATACGTTAACGTTGCTTTATTTGGTTGTCTTACTAATACCTAACCTGTTATCTTTCAATTCGTCTTTCGTTAATGGAAACTTTCAGTTGAATGAGAATATGAGAACATTCTAATTTTTTTAAATTACTACAGTACTCACTGAGTATTGAGGGTCAGGCCATGATCAGGGATAACCCGATTTCATGGTTAACTCCTGTAGTAATGTCTAATTAAAAATTAGTCCTTTGAACTTCACTTTAAAACAACATTAGTGCCTATTTATTTCATTGAATAGATACGTTAACGTTGCTTTATTTGGTTGTCTTACTAATACCTAACCTGTTATCTTTCAATTCGTCTTTCGTTAATGGAAACTTTCAGTTGAATGAGAATATGAGAACATTCTTTTTTTTAAATTACTACAGTACTCACTGAGTATTGAGGGTCAGGCCATGATCAGGGATAACCCGATTTCATGGTTAACTCCTGTAGTAATGTCTAATTAAAAATTAGAATGTTTTGGTTATAAGAAATTAAAAGAATATAATAATATTTAATAAATATAATTACGATAAATTATGGTTTGTCTATATTAAAATTATATTTAATTAGAATGTTTTGGTTATAAGAATTAACAGAGATGTAGTGTTTAACGTTTTATTATTTATTATACTTCATTTACTTTACTTTCTGCTCTCTATTGCATTTATCGCTTGCTTTCTCTGTACTACACTCGTTTTCACTGTACCGTATAAATTCATGGTAGCCACGCCGAGACTATGAAAGTCGTTACAACACAAAGGGGGAAGGGGGGTTCATTAACACTCTTTTTGACGCTTGTTAACACTTTATTTAATTCCAAAAATGCTTTAATTAATTTGGGGGGATGCGAGCTAGTAGATTCAATAATAATAATTTTACGTCGGAGAGGGGCACAAAACAATTAAGTTAATTTTAAGGTTACATGGCCCCAACTTTACGCTTATCGCGCTGCCGAATGACTGTTAGGTATATTTAGAAACCCAGCCTTCGTGGGCTGACTTTTTGTGTTGCCCATTCGTATTTAATAATTTTAATAAACAAACCATCATTTATCTTAATTTTTACATATTACATATTATTATCTTCTTCATTAATCGAACATTATTAAAATTCTTAATTAGACACTACTATACTCAACCATAATTTATTGTAATTACATCCATTAAATATTATTGTATTCTTTTAATTTGCACTCCCAACTCGTATTTTATAAGTTTAATATATTCGAACATTAATTTATAAACAAACATTTAATTCTTAATTAGACATTACTATAGAGAGTATAAGGATGTTTAACAAATGTAATTAAGATAAATAATGGTTTGTTTATTGAAATTATAAAATACGAATTGGCAACACAAGGAGTCGGCCCGCGGAGGCTGGGTAGAAATACCCTCCAGTCACCGGCCGGTTTTGCGCCCAAGACCTTGGTGTTTTGCGTGTTAGAATGTAATTGTGAATTTAGGCTATTCTTTTGTGTCTCTCTCGGCTTAAGTATTATAATTAAATCCCCCCTCGCATTACCCCGTTTAACTAAGTGTTTTCGGCATAAATAAAGTTAGTAAAAAGTGTAATGAAGAGTATGATTAATTCCCGGTCTTCCCTTTGAATTGTTAACGGTTTTCATTAGGCCGCGTCTACCACGCATTTATAAAGCACGCGAAAAGCGAGTAAAAAGTGTGTAAAGAGAATGATTAATGATAGAAGAGAAATGAAATAAAGAGAAAATAGTACCAAAAGCGAAGATAAGAAAGGTTTAATAAAGAAAATCACGATATTTTGGTGGCAAGCGGTGGCCATAATTACAGTTAATTACGGGGCTTTCCCACGTGCTTTATATTTCGGTTAAAATTGTTGCTACCGGTATTATAGCTTATAGCATTAATGAATATTCTGTTTCGATTAGTTAAATAGCAAGATACAAAGTGTACCCCGTTTGTAAGCAAATTTCGATTTCCATTCCTTAAAAATTCATTGTAAATGTAATTCAAAATGGCGTCTCACTTTCGAAATCCTAAGAGCCTTTTTGTAATGTTCGCGGTTAAAATTTTTTTTTTCTCTTTTCGTTGGAATCCCGATTGTTTTCAAACCGACTTACATTTGCGCTTCCATGGAGTCGGACTCTGTCTCGACTCAATTTGAGTCTGAAATTTAATTCGAGAGTCGTTTGTTCCATCTTTCTTCGCGATGTTTCTTTAGATTTCGTTGCTTTCGGTCAGAGAGAAATTTCAAAATTGAAAAACGCGGTCCGGTGACTCATTTCTTTTCATTTCTTTTCGTCCACTTTTACTCCTGTCCTAAAGCCTACCTTTCTGTGTTTACAGTCTTTTTTTGGTGTTTACATTTTCTGAGTTAGTAATAATTGTGATGGTAATAATAATAATAATGATTAGTACATAAATTTTACACTTAACTTATACAAATTAATTTTTTTTAGTTGTTTAAATACATGGTGACATGCATTTTTGTACGGTAAGATTTACAAAGGTTGTGCGTAAATTTGGAACGCATTTCTAGGTAATGATAATATGTATGTATATATATATATATATATATATATATATATATAATATATATATATATATATAGTAGAGCATTCTAAGAGATTCAATAAACATGTAACAAAATTTTCCAGAATTTATTAGTAGAGTTTTTAAGATTATTCTTTGACTAGATGTATATAATGGATTTACAGGTCGCACATCAACATCAAATGTGTATAATTTTAAGGATCGCTTGGTAGTTTCGATTTATAGTTTAAGTTAATTTTAAAGTGAAGTCGAAAAATAATCTTAAGGATACTAATTCATACTGGGTCAAATTCGGACGCTGAAAGAATATATATTTGCCGTATAAAAAATTGTGTGACTTCAAAATAAGCAAAATTTGTTAATTGAAATAGAGAAATTGTTTTCATAAATCCTTTTGATAAATTAATTTCGGTTTTTTTAATTTTTTTTATATATTCATTAATTTTTTATTTTTTTTAGGTAGGCTGTTTTTGTTGTCTATTTTTTTTCTTTCATTTTCAAGACAATTCCGAGTGATATGTTGTATGGTTAGGCTGTTTAAATTTTTTTATTCTGAAATTAAATTTTATTGTGTTAGGGAGTGGTTTTTTTTTGTTTAACGTTTTATTTTGGGTATTAAAAATTAAAAATGTATTTTTTTTACGTCGCGCGTTTGCATAGAAAATATTACAAAATTATGTCAGGATGTCATGCAGTTTCATTCGGTTAGGAATATTTTTATAGAGGCTCGCTTACAAACAAAGCGAACACTCTTCCTTATGCAGTGATTTGTTTTAATTTTTTTTGGTTACATAGTAGGTTGTGTGTATTTTTGGGTTCATAATATCTGTTCTTATTTAGAATAACGATGTAAATTTGTAGTTTCACTTGGAAACGATAAATTATAGGATTTTTGTGATTTACAAACCATACTGGGTTTTGTGTTGCAGGAGAGAGTTGTCTCTCAGATGTAATTTGTGAATTGCGAATTTGCTTCCTATGGAATTTAGCTTTTGAAGTTGGAATTAATGTATTAAATTAATTTTCGGTGTTAATATTGAATTTTTTTTTTATTTAATATCTGTTTTGAAATTTTTTTATTTTTTAAACTTCAGTTGGGTTTAATAATGCAGTTAAAACATTGGCTCGAGTGTTCACCCGGAGATGGAGCCTTTTAGATGGCCAGTAACGTTTTCGTGGCACCTATGTGAGCTTCCCCCGAAGTGTAAGAGGGTTTGTGATTTTCAGAGAATTGATGACATGAAGTTTCTGGGTTTCAGTTTTGCCTTTTGTATTTGAATGTATGGATGTGGTTTCTGAAGGTAGTTTGAATGATAATATTTGTTAAATTATAATAACAGTTACTATGTATGGGCGCTTTTATATTTATACTGTACAATTTTGTTTCGTGCGTTTTATGAAATTTTTTCTTATCTTCTCCGATGTAACTGCCATAAGTGACCAAGTGACCTTATTGGTAGCTAGGCTGTGATTAAAATTTTGTGAATTCTCTAAAATTTGTAATAGTTTTTCCGTGAATTTGG
The DNA here is from genome assembly GCA_023014485.1 of Bathynomus jamesi. Classification (NCBI taxonomy): domain Eukaryota; kingdom Metazoa; phylum Arthropoda; class Malacostraca; order Isopoda; family Cirolanidae; genus Bathynomus; species Bathynomus jamesi. Next base: position 15,268 of record JAJOZX010008697.1, read on the forward strand.
CCAGAGCAAATTTGTAGTTATTGTTTCGAAGTGAACTGTCGAGAAAATTCGGTAAATTAAATATGAAATGATAATCGGTAGCAGTATAAACGTTTCGAATAACTTTTTTTTTCAAAACTTCAAGAGGTTCGATTTGGAGGCAGCTAAGTTGGATCCAAATTCCATTCATTGAGTTTAGTTGACCCGATAGGTGAGCGATCACCGATGAGAGAGAAGAGATGAGATGAGAAGAGAAAGAGAAACCGAAACCGAATGCGCAGGGACTTGGCGCAGGACAGTTTCGGAAGAGAAGAGAAGAGACAGAGAAGAGAAACTGAATGTGCAGGGACTTGGCACAGGACAGTTTCGATGGTCTACTGGTATTTTTCGGGCAGTAGCTGGTCACGCTGCTCGATGCTTCGCTAAATATGTGTTTTAGCGCTCGGTAGGCAAACCACGAGCATTTGAACGAGTGTCTAAGGCTTTACTGTCCATACAGACATACAGTAGGTTTGTTGCGAAACTGCCTAAGGCGAAGTGATCGTTTGATTATTGCCAGTAAGAGAGTCTTTCAGCTGGACGTAGGAAGAGCAGCGTTCACCGACAAAAGTTGAGATGAGACAGGCGAGTTGATTCGTCGACTTCTAGATTTGCAAATTCCGTCCAATTCCGGTGCGTGGTTCCACTTTCAGTATATCTCCCCCCTGATCCTTTTAGAATTGGACGTCTCTTGTTTTTTTTTTCGCCATTTGGAGTGAGAGCGGAACCAACCTAAAGCGTGCTGACCTGTTGCTTGGTGATGCAATCCCTTGCATTCTAGCGAAGTGAGCAGGAGCTGCGATTGAAAATTGAAGAAGTCCGTTGTCAGCGTGCGGATTGTGATCTAAATAACGTCCAGCTATGAATGTACTGATTATTATGTAATGAAATTATAAGTGAAAGGGTGCGATTATTGCCCATATTTGTTGTGCATTTCGTGAAATAGTATGTGCGCTCTGGTCAGTATTTTATATAAACGTTTTTTTATTTTTCTATGTTGCCCTGATAGTAACTATGTAACTGCATAAATAATTGTTTCGAATGTAAAGCGATCTTTGATGAGGAATCGCTGGAATAGATTGGGGACTTGAAATTTGTTGTAGCCTGTTAAGAAAATTGTCCGTTATTTTTTTGGCACGTTATAGATTCGTTACAGGCTGTAAATTTTATTATTAGTGTGAAATGTTATTTTATGCAAATGTTGTGAAAATTATAGTTTGTTTTCGATTTTTATAAAATGATGCAAAATATCTGATATGTGGAATTTGCCATTCTAATGATTTCTTCTTTACCTAACTTGAATTTTGTTAAAGGAAAAAAGAAAAAAAAATTGTAAAATAAATAACTGTTGAATAAATAAATAAATTTGTTATACGATATTAATAAGTTTTCCTAGTGTAAAACTTATTTTCAAGGGGGTGATGCGAGTGTAGTAATGTCTAATTAAAAATTAGAATGTTTTGCTTATAAGAAATTAAAAGAATATAACAATATTTAAATATAATTACGATAAATTATGGTTTGTCTATTTTAAAATTACATTTAATTAGAATGTTTTGGCTATAAGAATTAATAGAGAGTATAAGGATGTTTAACAAATGTAATTAAGATAAATAATGGTTTGTTTATTGAAATTATAAAATACGAATTGGCAACACAAGGAGTCGGCCCGCGGAGGCTGGGTAAAAATACTCTCCAGTCATCGGCCGGCCTTGCGCCCAAGACCTTGGTGTTTTGCGTGTTAGAATATAATTTTGAATTTAGGCTATTCTTTTGTGTCTCTCTCGGCTTACATATTATAATTAAATACCCCCCTCGCATTACCCCGTTTAACTAAGTGTTTTCGGCATAAATAAAGTTAGTAAAATGTTAATAAGCGTATAATTACCCCCCCCCCCGGTCTCCCTTGCATTTTGAAATGATAACGGTTTTCCACCTCGGCCCATGCTACCGTATTTATAAAGTACAGCCGAAAGCGAGTGAAAAGCGTGTAAAGAGAATCATTAATGGTAGAAGTAAAAGGAAAGTAAATAATTATACAAATGAAGGAAGGGGAATCACTACACTCCCTATACCCCGCCAGTCAGTGGGTGGTAGAGACGCTGCTGCCCGCCATCTCTGACTGGCTTTCCACCTCGTGCGCCACCACATCTTACAATATAATACAGAATGAAGAAGTTTGTACTCACCGCAAAACGTAAAGATCTTCCACTCCCGAAGGTTTAACCCAGGGGTCCCCAACCCTATGCCCGCGAGCACCATGGTGCCCGCCGACCCTTTTGCGTGTGCCCGCCACTGACTGACCACGATTGATGAGTTTTTATTTAAATTTTTAATAAAATGTTAAATATGTTACATGTTTTAAATATTTAGTTACTAAATATTTAAAATATGTAACATACTTAACATTTTATTAAATTTTAGTAGTTAATTACAGAAACAGATGCTCATTTATTTGAAAATAATTATTTCTTTATAAATAAATTAAGTTATCGTTTTGATAATTTTTCTAAGATTCTTAGTTAGCCCATCCTTGTTTTTTTTGTGTATTATGTTCATTATTTTACATAGGAATTAAATGTTTTTTTTGTGTATTATGTTCATTATTTTACATAGGAATTAAATGTTTTTTTTGTGTATTACACTAGGCAACAAAGATTTTGTTACAGAAGACCAAATAGGTGCTCCTAGCTAATTTCGGTATGCTGATTTCAAATCTATAATTAGATTTTTTCTATCACGTCAAGATTTTGTGTAAAATGCAAATCACTTTTAGTAAAATTTTCTACCACGTCCAGATTTTGGTTTTAATCGGCTTAATGCCAGTAATATGAAACTTGCTTTTCAAGGTTAAAGCAATTTTTTTTGCCAACTATATACAAATTCGAACAATTTTGATAAATAAAATTTATCCCGAGTTGGCAACACTGATCAAGAGCATAGTACGGGCAACGGCCCAACGGTCAGTCGCTACGTGACAGTCAAGCAGAACGGTTGTTGAAGCTCTCTGCTGATGAGCAAGTGACAGGTTGTGGTGACTTGTGTGTTTTTATAGCATTTGTTTTGTACTACGGTGTGTATTTCTTTTTATTTTGCACATCGTAATAATTACTTTCTACGTTTTTTCAGATATTGTATGATAATTAAAAATGGCATCAAATAGACGTGCTTGTGTAAATCACCCAGACAACTTCTGCTTTGTCTGTGGACAATATACACCTAAGCCACAACGTAGAAACATAACAACAAAGATTAAACTTGCCTACAAGTGTTATTTTGACTAAGTTAGGAGACCAACAGAGGGAATGGGCACCACATATTTGCTGTGCACAGTGCAATGCAATGTTAATAGCTTGGATGAATGGTAAAAGAAAAGCTATGCCGTTCTCAGTCCCCATGGTTTGGCGTGAGCCGAAAAATCACTTCAATGATTGTTATTTTTGTTTGACAAAGATTGCTGGTTTCACAAAGAAAAACAAATCAAAGATCACGTACCCAAACTGCGAATCAGCAATGAAACCAGTACCACATGATGAAACAAATCCACCACCAGTTCCACCAGCAACGATAACAGACAGCAGTTCATCTGAAGATTCTGCTAGTGATATAGAAACAGGGAAAGATGGCATATATGTTCCAGATGCAAATATTTCCCCACATTTGTTAAGTCAAGCGGAGTTAAATGACTTAGTGCGCGATTTGGAATTACCAAAAGAAAAGGCAGAGTTGCTTGGTTCAAGACTTCAAGAATTTAATCTTCTCCAACCAAACACCAAAGTTTCCCATTTCCGCCATCGCCATTTGCAGTTTTCATCATTTTACTTACAGGAAGAAAACGTTTGTTTCTGCCACGATATCAGTGGTCTGATGCAAGGGATTGGCTGTCGCTATGATCCAAAAGAATGGAGACTGTTCATTGATTCTAGTAAAGCTAGCCTTAAAGCTGTATTACTGCACAACGGCAATGAAAAACCTTCAATACCTGTAGCACATGCCACTGGCCTTAATGAGACTTATGAATCGATGAAACTGCTGCTAAGACTCATCAAATATAAGGACCACACATGGAATATTTGTGGCGACCTTAAAGTTGTATCATTACTTCTTGGGTTACAGTTGGGCTACACAAAGCATATGTGCTTTTTGTGTCTATGGAACAGCAGAGATGACAAGAACCACTACAAAAAACATGATTGGCCATCTAGAACTGAACATGTTGTTGGTAAATACAATGTGAAACACCCAGCACTTATTGACCCTCAGAAAGTACATCTTCCACCACTTCACATTAAACTTGGCCTTATGAAAAATTTCGTGAAGGGTATGGATCATCAAGGTAGTGGTTTCCAATATTTAAAGGATAAATTCAAAGGAATATTGACAGATGCTAAGCTAGAAGCTGGAGTTTTCACTGGACCACAGATCCGCAGTGTCATCCACGACTCATCGTTTCCATCTAACCTAAATGAGAATGAACTAGGAGCATGGACATCTTTCGTTGAAGTTGTCAAAAATTTTCTTGGAAACCACAAAGCTGAAAACCACCGTAAACTCGTAGAAAACATGCTTAAATCTTATGAAATAATGGGATGCAGAATGTCTTTGAAAATTCATTTTTTACATTCTCATCTTGACTTCTTCCCGGCCAACCTTGGGGCTGTAAGTGACGAGCATGGTGAGCGCTTCCACCAACAGATCTCAGTTATGGAAAACAGATACCAAGGTAATTTCAACCCAAATATGATGGGAGATTATTGTTGGTTCCTGCAGAAGGAGAGCTCATCATCCTACAAGCGACAAAGGAAGAGGACACACCAAAGTTTCACTTAAGAACAGGAATTTGCCTTTCAGTAGTAACAACAAAATACTAACGCGCTTTGGGTGGATGGTTGGGCGCAGGGGTGGTAACTCCGCCAGCGGAATTCCGCTGTCTGTCTTAAGCCAGAATAAAGGAGGAAAGACATCCCTGTTCACTAATTATTTGAGTATGCTTAACATAAAACGTGGCACGGAAAAGTAGCTTAGACGGCTTTCGTAATAGAAGCGGGTGAGAAAAAAAATGAAAAATAGGGGTTTTCGGTTACACAAAATCTGGACGTGATAGAGAAATTTTGATATCAGATCTGAAATCAGCATCAGCGCTTTAGTAGGAATCAGTAGTTCACGTGCCTGTAACAAAAAAAAAGTTGAAATTTGTTGCCTAGTGTTATGTTCATTATTTTACATGGGAATTAAATGTTTTTTTGTGTATTATGTTCATTATTTTATATGGGAATTAAATGTTTTTTGTGTATTATGTTCATTATTTTACATAGGAATTAAATGTTTTTTTTTGTGTATTATGTTCATTATTAAGTCCAACTATAAATTTGCCTTGAAAAAGTAAATGGTGCTCGCCGCACTACCGGTAGTCTTGAATGTGCTCTTCGGCACAAAAAGGTTGAGAACCCCTGGTTTAACCCCTCGTTCTTCTAACATTCCTTTGATTGTTCAGAGGGACACTGACTGAGACACGTTGTGGTGGACTGGCGGAAGACGAACCGTAGTTGTAAACACTGCCCCAAATCATGGTTATTTCGGTGTCATGGTCATGGATATGTGCGCAATGGCCATAATTGGTAAATCACGGTTAATTCGATTCACATTTGGCTGAATCTCGGATAAACGCATAAGTATTGCGTGTCCAAAATTTACGCCGTCTATATAAATGAAGTAAGGCTCAATCTTCTCATCTGAGCTCCTACATTTTAGCGCACTATATAACTAAAATTTTCAGACGAAACAATGTTGTTGGACCACGGCAACATTTTTCTGCAGCTGACGCCATCTTTGGACTGAGTTAATGATACACTTGATAAAACCTTTTATTGTTTATCAATAATTATGCCAATATATGAATTTTCTTCAGTAAATATGTTATTTAGAGGAACATTTAAAAAAATTCATTATTCGGGGTAAAGGGTTCTTTATTTTAGTTAAATCGTTACCAACAAATTGTGTATAGGGGTTATGAAGGTTCATATATACATAATAGGGTGATTCAAAAATTGACCGAAAAAAAATTTTTGGGATTTTTTTTCGGGCCACCCTCTGATTATGTTTAATTTGGTAAAAAAGTAATGCATGCAAATTTTGAATTAAAAAAACAAATTTTAGGGGTCGCTACCATAAGTTAAAAATCAGGCACAAAATAAGAAATATATGCTGTTTCCACACCACCTTGAGGTAAAGCATACGGCGCGTTACCTTTTTTTTGAAGTGGAAGTTCCCCGATAGGCCTATCATAACCACTCTACATTTTCAAATTGACAGTTCTTCTGTAATGATAATAAGACTTCGTAATAATAATAACCTTTTGTTCATTATATTTCACTGTTAATTTCTTAATGATGATATTGTCTTCTTTTTATTTGGAAGAGCAGCTCTATATTTCTTTACCACTTGGAGGAGATACTTTTTCTGTTCTTCATCATTTGTGATTAGTTTGTTGTATTCATCGACTAATCTAACTCCTCTTTCTGGATTGTCATTAACAACTTGAATTTTTCTTATGACTTTTTTTACGTTGTTGTAGCAGTCATCTTCATTCCACACTTCAGAGTTCTTATTAAGAAACGTTGATGGTAAACCAAGTCTATTAAAAATTTATTTTGTATTTGCACTAACGAAGTCTTCCAGTTCTCTGTTTTCAATAACTTCAGTGTCAATAACCGCTTTTTTCTCTGGATTTGGTTCGGCGCCGTTTTGTAATGCTTGCTTCATTCGGTTTTTAGTTTGGTGTAGCACGCCATCATCAAAGAAAGCAAATGCTATTAACTCCTCTGAAAGATACCATAAATGATTCATCATTTTCTTCAGGGCAACAGTTGCAATGCGTTCATCTTTTAGTTTGTACAGTTGCAGTTTCTTCAACATCTCTAAATCGAGACGAGGAGCGAGAACTGAAACTGACGCTGTAAACCAGGATTTAACATATATGTGTACAGCAAAGAGGCAGATATCTCTAAGGTCTTTTTCTTCTCTGGGTGTTAATTTAAATTGTGTTTTAAACAACCAAATTTTCACGGCATAAATGACTTTTGCCATCCATCTTGCTCGGTGAACGCCAGCTGGTCTTCTGAATGAAACACCTCTCTTTGGTACTCCACCAAGGAAAATGATTGTCAGTTCTAGCAATTCTTTGTAATCGTCACGAGGTTGATGTTCTTCAAGTTGAGTAGTAGCAAACTCAATAACTTCTGTTTTATATGAGTAATACTGGGTATGGTATTTGCATCATCTAATGCTGTTCTGTAGTTTTTTGTGTCTAATTTTGACCATTTCATTCCAAATCGTTTGAAAATTGCAATATCAGGTCTTGATGATGCAGGCAATGAATGCGAAACAACAGCTTCTAACACAATTTCTAATATGTGATGCCTGCAGGCCAGCCACAGCATACGTTTGTTCATTTTCTGTTCTAGAAGAACACAGGCACCATTTCTACGACCTGTATTCAATGATGTGGTTCAAAACACATGCATTTTATTTTGTCTGAGATATCCCAATCCAATCAAGCTTGGTGGACGGCATTTGCAGTTAATTCTCCTGTGCTTGCAGTGATTTTTGGAACACCAAGAAATTGATGAATGCCATCTCCTGAAATCAGTATAGGGAGTCGTTCAACAACTTCTCGACCTGTTATGTCTTCTATTAGTTTTCCGTTCCAATGAATGGCTAAAGGAACATCAGCTTTAAACTCTTTCTTTAAATTTTCTCCAAATTTTTCCGAAATTTTTCTCTTGCTCTTCTTATAGATGAATAACTGACAGTGAATTCTTCTGTATATTTTCCAAGACCTTCAATCGTTGGTATCATCACTAATGATGCACTTCTATTGCTCATTTTTGTTACATCAAGGGCTGCAAGCAATGTATCATCAAGCAATTTTTGTTTCTTTCGTACAGTCTGTTGAGGTGCATGGTTCATTAGGATCAACCGTAAACTCTTCATCAGATGTTGTATTTTGTCTTTCAGCACCAGAACTGCTAGTTGAGTCACTGAGAACTACAGTTTCTTCAAATCTCGACATTTCTCTTGCTTTTCTTATGTTTAATTGTTCTTCCTTTTTCTTAGCATACTTTTCTTTTTTTGCAAACTCTTTATCAATCCTATCCATTTTTCCTTTTCGCCCCTGTTCTCGCTGGAGTTTTAGAAATAGCTTATCTTCTTCAATATCAATTAGCTTCATAGCATCTGCATGTGGTATATCAAACAGGCTATCTAATTCTTGGTTCCATTTGGTTTGCTTATCTAATAGATTTTTTGATTGTTTCGCGTTATTCTCTTTATTTTTCTTTAATCCTTGCCATTCTTTGAACAGTTTCTCAACTTTGTCAACAACGTGCGACTTCTTTTTAGTTGGAATTCGTGCTCCTCCCCATACTGCCAACACATCATTTGCAGTAGACAAGCAGGCTTCTCGAATTTTGTTTTTTGTTTCTGTAACCCATAAACAAAGCCATAGTTTCTCGCTTTGATAGAAGAACTGTTGTTTTAAGTGTATCTGATGGTTGTCCAATAAGCCAAACATTAGTATATTTTCTTGTGTGCATAGCAGTACCCCTGCTAGAAGATGGTGGGGGTTCCATGACGAGAGTCGACAGCAGAACCTCTTACACTCACGACAGTCAGACGACTACTGAATTATAGCTGTACAGACAGTACAGTGTACAAGTGCCGGTTGCCCTCAATATTCGGTCACAACAGAGTGTAAATGGTTACAATAGTGTTGTGTTTACTCAGAACTGCTAGCTCTATGTGCATTAACGCACTTATCACACGGAACAGATATTATAAGAAAAACGTCAGAGTTCAAAACTCAATTTCCTGAAAGTAAACAGAAAATTAATAGTTTAGATTACTGATGCGACCCCTAAAATACATTAGAATCACCTGAAATTTTGTATACATTACGTTTTTACCAAATTAAACATAATTAGAGGGTGGCCCGGAAAAAATCTAACAATCGATATTTTTTAATCACAATAATACACACACACACACACACACACATATATATATATATATATATATATATATATATATATATATATATATATATACACACTATGTAGTACTATCGAAAAGTCGTAAACCACCCACAATTTCCCATTTTTAAGTTTGGTTTCCCGATGAACGTCCATTACCTCCCCCTCCGTAAAAAAATAATAATGTTAATAAAATAAATAATAAAATAAAAATATAATTAAAAGAGGGGGAAAAAAATCACCGCAGCCCTCTTAAAGACTGTAAATTAGGATTCATATTTAAAAATGACTACGCATTGTATCGGAGAAATAAAGTTGCGAATATGCTTTAACCTTCCGGAAAAGAAAGTCTTGATTACATGTTATATACAATAGCACTGTTTCCCTCAAGTTTTACTTACATTCCCAGTCCTTACACCCCTCCCGAAATAAAAAATTTCCAGACAAATCCATGAAATTATTGTCGAAATTACTTATAAGAAAGGTTATATAATTTTTTATAACGTTGATCATTCTATCAAGAGCAAAGTTATCCCTCACAGTATGAAAATCAAAAGTCAGGAAACAAAGTTTATCTAAAACATAGCAACGTTTTGGAAACCGAAAATATGTCTACATTTTCATTATTGTTGTTATTGTAAGAATGGGAAATAAAACGCGAATTATATGAAAGCTTAAGGCAGTAGTATGTAACGAAATACTGTGTGTATGTGTGTGTGTGTGGTCGTCTCTCTCTCTCTCTCTCTCTCTCTCTCTCTCTCTCTCTCTCTCTCTCTCTCTCTCTCTCTCATTTTACTGGAGAAAAGTCATAGCTATGTTTTAAAATACTGGAATTCGTCCACCTCACGAGAAACAATAATTCAACAAAATAAATTTAAGCAATTTTCCTCATTCAGCTCAACAACAAACTTAAAATTTACAATAAATTACTTCTCACCGACCCCCCCAAAAACTATTTCCTACATGGCCTTGTTGTACGAAATGCCAATCACATAATAAAAAACGTGTGCAATAATAAAAACAAAATGACACGTTTTGTTTTGTATTTCTGTTTATCTAAAGCTTAAAAGCTTAATTTTTACTGTAAGGAGTGTGGATTGTTATGCTCATACCCACAGCTACATATACCCATTATATGACAAACAACAATTTTCTGTTTCTGGGTCAGGTACATGAATACCAATTCTAAATACTTTTCTATATTCTTTCAGCAACAAATTTCACTGATTCCTTGTCGTGTATCATTCACTTCTTCGATGTAAAAACCTTATTCTCAAACATGAAATAACTTTCTATCACTTATACCTATAAATACCCATAAATACCCATTTATGGATATATCCATAAATTCATTTATATCCACAGTGTAATTAACCAATAGAAAATAAAATACAAAATGAAAATTAACCATTTTTAAACAATTTTTCTGTACATTTCCTTTTGTATTATTTTGTTAAGGATGTTAATTTAGGGATTAAGCGTTGTTGTTTCTTAAACTATTTTTGGTTAATAATATACGAAATATTCATTTCAAACGTGTACTGAATTTCTCAAACTAGAGTTAATGCAAAATTCCTTTGAACTTTTAAAAGGCTAATATTAACAATGTTAAAAATATGGCATATAATTTACTAATATAACCCCAAAACAACTATTATTACTACTACTACTACTTCTACTACTACTACTACTACTACTACTACTACTAATAATAATAATAATAATAATAATAATAATAATAATAATTCATGTTAAAATGTTCTAAGTGGGTATTTAACAAAGGCATTTCAAAGTTAAGAATATATCCGTGTTATTTTCAAGTCAGTTAAGGAATTTCAGTCCGAGACTGAAAAACATTTTCTTTAATCAGTGATAATACGCTCGAAAACTAAGCCAGATAATTCCATCAGTATATGAATTACGGCTTTCCTCATACCGATACAACCTCGGTATTTACTCGGTTAATCGGTATTTTAATCTTTCATCTACTAAACCGGTGAACACTGGAACAATCTTCCTCAATCCATCTTTCCTCCTGTCTATGACCTTCAATCTTTCAAACGCAGGCATTTACCCTTGCCCCCTTCTCACTACATAAAATAAAACGGGTCAATTCCAGAGTAGGCACCTGATGTACCTCAATCCCAGATGAAGCACCTGCGTTCAACCTCAATCCCAGAATAGGCACCTTGCAAGGTATTAAATAAAAAAAACCTGATGATTACAAAATTTATTGTTTATACAAAGTTTATTACAAATGTAATAAAGGCAAAGTTATAAACGGTTTAAAGTGGTTTAATGAATAAAGAAAAATTTTAAATATTATAAATTCCTGCAATATGAGCCCGAATGTTTCTGAATCCATCTGAAGCAAATCTATCTTGCCACATAAATTGGTATAGATATAGGTTAGGTTAGAGTTGATTTTTTCAAATATTGATAAAAACAATGAAATTATATCTCTAAAAACTGTTTATATTTTTTTCTCCTCAATCCCAGATTGAGCACCTGTGTTTTGCCTCAATCCCAGATTAAGCACCTAAAAATGATTTCAGGTGCCTATTCTGGGATTGATCCAATAAAACATGTATTTTGTTATTCTATTTGGTGTATTTTTTTTTTTGTAGTTAATTTTATATAGTTTATTTTTGTAGTTAAATAGTACATAGTACGAGTTATTACTATTATTCACTTAGATATTATTCATCACTTTCATCAACGTTGTTTATATGTATATTTGATTAAATTTATATTATATTCATATATTATTCTCGTTATATTTGTAATTTTCAAAAATAGTTGCTGACCTTATTCAACGTAAATTGTTATAAGGCGAGATTATTATCGTATAGTCATATCGTGTTTAACAATAATTTAGATTGAATATATCGGAATACATAGTTATTTTAAAGCGAATTCAATTTCACTAAGTTTACAACATTTCTGACAGTAATTTATTTAATCACTTTCCATCAAACAAAGTTCTCAACCACTCACACATTCCATTCTCTTCTCAGCATTGAAAGTTTTGCCTTTACCATCAACCACAATTTTTCTTGAACTCATTTCGTTACTTTAATAGCCAAAATAGCATAGAAAAATTTGGTCTACTATGCAGGGTCAGGCATTATATTACTGATGAGCAAATGGCCACAATTTCTGAAAGCAATGTGCACTCCCACATGAACTGTTGCTCTCACCCGTAGATTGGGTGAGGTGAGGTTTCAAACAGTTAACTTAATTCAATCCAAAATAGAGCCACAATAAATTTAACAATTATCACATTACTAATAAATCTCCCTCCTTACAGTTGCGTACAAACATTTTTTTCACTCACATTTTTACAGATCTTTTCAGGGTAAATTTTCGGAAAAGCTCCACAGTATTGTTCCACCCGTCCTCACTCTATTCTAGGTTTACGAGGGCCTCAGGGAGCACGCATTCCTTAACTGTACAGATACCCTGTTATTGCACCGCATTCGTTCAAAACTAATTTATACTCCGATCATCTACTTTGGGCAAAGCTCTCCCGCAGAGTGTTTCTTCTACCTCTCTACGATGTTCTTAACATTAAAGCCCTTGTTTTCTGCTATTTAACCTTCTTAGACAGAGAAAATTCCCTATAAAAGTGTGTGTTTTGGGGATGGATCAACTATTTTGTAACAACAACGGTCATGTGAAGAAGGGAACCTACAACATTACCTGAGATCCACACCACTTGTCGCTACATTATCTGAACGCAGAGGACAGTCACCTATTCATTCCCTATTCATTAATTCACCTTTACTAATTTACTTCTTCCTTTGGCTAACCAGGGGTGGATCCTCTAGTCTTCGATAGCCTGTAACTTCTGTAATACTTCCCAGCCAAAATGTCAATTAACTTTTCTCTGTTGCAACATGGCCATGACGTAGTCCTTCTCTATAGACTATTTCCACTCTATACCCCTGCACTATTTATTTAAAAAAAAATACTATTTAAGGCGACTTAATACAAGTAGGCTCAAAAACTATTTCTCCATTACTTCCATTTGTGCTCAAACTGCTGCAGACGAATTTTCTTACTTAAGTTTAACGAAATGTAGGTGATAATCTGCTCCCATTCCACAATTTATATATACTCAAAAAAAAAAACTCCTTTCTCTGCCTCCTCCTGTATATCTGAGTAAGTGAAATTATGCTTAAAAATGCTGTATTTCCTCCCTCCCCCCCTCACGATAAAGAATGATTTACAAAATAAAATTAAGCAACTCCAAACTCAGTTCAATAACGACAAACTTAATTTTTATAATAAATTACGTCTCATCCTCAAGCTTCTTACTTTTTGAATAGGCTTCATTGTATGAAATGCGAATTAGGTAATAAATAGATGAGAGAGAAATTATAAAAGTTTTGACAATATTTTCTATTTGCCAAATTACAATACCGGAAATTTATATTTCGTACTTCAACTCAAATTGAAACTCAAGAATTCGTTATACGTCTTGCAAACAATAAAATGTTCTTCAATATTATCGTAGACAATTTATTCTTCTGTTTATACCCACAGTTACTGTACGAAAGTATTATATCATGAACAACACTTTTGATAAGTCGGGTATATAAGGATACCCCTTATAAATAATTAGCTATGATTTTTCTAAAACAAAATTTGACGATTCCTTGTTGTCTATCAACTACACACTTAATTCTTTGTGGCTTGCTGAAGAAGAGCGTATGAATTTTCTTAATACTGTATTGGCAACTTTGTTCCTGAATATAAAGTAGTGTAGTTTTTGTACATTAATATCTATAAATAATTTACCAATAGAAATATAAAGACAAAATAAAAATTATCCCTTTTTTAAACATTTTTATTCTTGTGTTAATTATATTAAAAATTATGTTTAGATATATTACATAATAGTGTAAGAGTAATAATTTGCTAAAAAGTTTGATGTCAAAAACCAAAATGAGTAAATATTCAGTCCAAATGTACAGTGAATTTTTGATATTGAAGTCAACAAAAAACTACTTTCAACTTTTTAAACAACAAAAACTAATAATAATAATAATAATAATAATCATAATAATAATAATACGTTTAACTGCTTTTAGTTAAAAATCCCTTAACAATATTTAACAAAGGCAATTCATAATTATGAATATCTCCAAGTCACTTTCTAGTCAGTTTAAGAATTTCGGTCTGAGACTCAAAGAAGTTTTCTTCAAGGAGTGGAGATACCCACGAAACTCCTTCCAATTAATACCATCACCATGCTCAGTATGGTTTCCTTCATATTGATATCCATTCAAGTTTGATGCATGACAGTTTGTATACCACCATGCACCGTGGTGGTGCATCGAACAACTTAAATTTGGGTGAATGTCGTTGTCTTGATCTTTAGTTGAAAATTTGTGGCCTCTGTGACTTCCAAAAGAATCTCCGGCATTGCCTGAATATTCTCCTAAATCCAAGATGTATTTGGTAGTGGCATCTCCAATGTAAAAGTGTTCGTATTTGGCCCAACGTTTTTTCCCCTCAAAGTCTTCAAGATCCACCCTCAGTTCCATCAGAGTGTTGCTAACGAGGGCGTGAATGTTGTCTAGACCGAGCCAAAATTCTCCCTTCAAGTTCCCGAAACCGATCTGGTACTCAACCCATTTCCTGAAGAAGTTTTCTCTTTGTGGAAGAGCCTCTCGATGTTGAATCACCGTCCATCCACCTCCGTCAGTTGTCTGATCACAGAAAACGGGAACGGGTCGGTTTTCGCAACAACTGAAAGGGTACACTTTTCGAACCCCAGATTCTTTATCCCCGAGATTGAAAAAATCCGCACAATTCCGAGGACTAGTTTCATCTTCTTTCAACTTGCCATTTGCCTTCTGCATTGAAAGTAATTTCATTTTCGTTCTCAGCAGCAAAGAATCTCTTGCGGAGTTCTCACACATTGCTAGAGTTTGAGACACACAAGCAGGAGAGAATCCAATCTCATTGAAGAGGGTGTAAAGTCCCGTTGCTGTAGCATCACTGCTCCCTCCAAAACGAAAATTGTTCACTAAAGTAACCATCAAAAAGTACATCAAATGTTTCGATTCTGCCATTGTTGGGAGCTTTTGTTAGTGAACCATTCCCGAAAATGGTTTGTAATAACTGGCTTTGAGATCACTTCTTTTTATACAATGTTGCCTGTGTTATCAATGCCTCGTCTATCTCAAAACATCCGGAATTTTGTGGGCGTATTTTAAAATCTAGATTATTTGTTTTATTTTTATTCAATTACTGAAATTCTAAACGAGGCGTCTCCTCGAGATAACTCGCAAACATTTTTATTTTATGAATTAATTATCAATGAACTTGGAATTCAAATTTTTCATTTTCATTTTAGCTATATTTAAGCTTAGAATTATCTTTCTTTATATTAATACTATTGTAAAGTATCTCGAATGTCGCGTTTTGATATTTTGTTTGGTTAAATCACTATTGCTGCTGTCCTTTGAACTTCACTTAAAACAACATTAGTGCCTATTTATTTCATTAAATAGATACGTTAACTTTGCTTTATTTGGTTGTCTTACTAATACCTAACCTGTTATCTTTCAGTTCGTCTTTCGTTAATGCAAATTTTCAGTTAAATGAGAATATGAGAACATTCTAATTTTTCAAATTACTACAGTACTCACTGAGTATTGAGAGTCAGTCCATGATCAGGGATAACCCGATTTCATGGTTAAGTCCATATACCACGCCAGTCAGTGGGTGGTAGAGACGCTGCTGTCCGCCATCTCTGACTGGCCTTCCACCTCGTGCGCCACCACATCTTACAATATAAAACAGAATGAAGAAGTTTGTACTCACCGCAAAACGTAAAGATCTTCCACTGCCGAAGGTTTAATCCAGGGGTCACCAACCTTTTTTTGTTCACCGCCCATTTTTACGATTTTTTGAAAATTAAAAAAGCTTATCGCCCACCTTAGATCAGAAAGAATAAATCAATATAATCAATATAATAAATAATGAAATAAATGTTTAATTACCTTTAATGTGAGCCCACTAGTGGTCGCTACCGCCCAGGTTGGTGACCCGTGGTTTAACCCCAAATCATGGTTATTTCGGTGTCATGGTCATGGATATGTGCGCAATGGCCATAATTAGTAAATCACGGTTAACTCGATTCACATTTGACTGAATCACGGATAAACGCATAAGTATTGCGTGTCCAAAATTTACGCCGTTTATATAAATGAAGTGAGGCTCAATCCTCTCATCTGAGCTCCTACATTTTAGCGCACTATATAACTAAAATTTTCAGACGAAACAATGTTGTTGGACCACCGTAACATTTTTCTGCAGCTGACGCCATCTTTGGACTGAGTTAATGATACACTTGATAAAACCTTTCATTTTTTATCAATAATTATGCCAATATATGAATTTTCTTCAGTAAATATGTTATTTAGAGGAACATTTTAAAAAATAAATCATTTTGGGGTAAAGAGGTCTTTATTTTAGTTAAATCGTTACCAACAAATTGTGTATAGGGGTTATGAAGGTATATATATATATATATATATGTATATATATAACATATGTATGTATATATACACTATGTAGTGTATATATATTAATGTTAACAAAATAAATAATAAAATAAAAATATAATTAAAAGAGGGGGAAAAAAATCACCGCAGCCCTCTTAAAGATTGTAAATTAGGATTCATATTTAAAAATGACTACGCATTGTATCGGAGAAATAAAGTTGAGAATATGCTTTAACCTTCCGGAAAAAGAAAGTCTTGATTACATGTTATATACAATAGCCCTGTTTCCCTCAAGTCTTACTTACATTTACATTTATAAGAAAGGTTATATAACTTTTTATAACATTGATCATTCTATCAAGAGCAAAGTTATCCCTCACAGTATGAAAATCAAAAGTGAGGAAACAAAGTTTATGTAAAACATAGCAACGTTTTGGAAACCGAAAATATGTCTACATTTTCATTATTGTTGTAATTGTAAGAATGGGAAATAAAACGCGATTTATATGAAAGCTTAAGGCAGTAGTATGTAACAAAATACCGTGTGTGTGTGTGTGTGTGTGTGTGTGTGTCTCATTCTACTGGGGAAAAGTCATAGCTATGTTTTAAAATACTGGAATTCGTCCACCTCGCGAGAAACAATAATTCAACAAAATAAGATTTAAGCAATTTTCCTCATTCATCTCAACAACAAACTTAAAATTTACAATAAATTATTTCTCACCGACCGCCCAAAAAAAATATTTACCTTTTACTTGCCCTCGTTGTACGAAATGCCAATTACATAATAAAAAACGTGTGTAATAATAAAAACAAAATGACACGTTTTGTTTTTTATTTCTGTTTATCACAAACTTAATTTTTATTGTAGAGAGTATGGACTTCTATGCTCATACCCATAGCTATGTATACCCATTATATGAGAAACAACAATTTCTGTTTTTGGGTCAGGTACATGAATACCAATTAGAAATATTTTTCTATATTCTTTCCGCAACAAACTTCATTGATTCCTTGTCGTAGATCATTCACTTCTTCGATATGACAACCTTATTCTCAAATATAAAATAACTTTCTGTATATTTATATCCACAAATACCCATAAATACCCATTTATGGGTATACCCATAAATTCATTTATATGTACAGTATAATTTACCAATAGAAAATAAAATACAAAATGAAAACTAACCATTTTTAAACAATTTTTCTGTGCTTTTCTATTATTTTGTTAAGGATGTTAATTTAGGGATTAAACGTTGTTGTTTCTTAAACTATTTTTGGTTAATAACATACGAAATATTCATTTCAAACGTGTACTGAATTTCTCACATTGGAGTTAACCCAAAATTCCCTTCAACTTTTAAAAGATTAATATTAACAATGTTAAAATTATGGCATACAGTTTACTAAAATAAATCCCAAAACTACTAGTATTAATACTACTGGTGATACTAATATAGTAGTAATAATAATAATAATAATAATAATGTTTCTTTATGTTAAAGTGTTCTCAGTGGGTATTGAACAATGGCATTTCAAAGCTAAGGATATATCCATATTATTTTCAATTCAGTTTAGGAATTTCAATCTGTGACTCAAAAACGTTTTCTTTAAGGAGTGATAATACCCGCGAAAACTAAGCCAGTTAATGCCATCAGTATATGAAGTATGGTTTCCCTCATACCGATACCACCTCGGAATTTAATCGGTTAATCGGTATTTTCATCTTTCATCAACTCAACCGGTGAACTCTGGAACAACCTTCCTCAATCCATCTTTCACCCTGTCTATGACCTCCAATCTTTCAAACGCAGGCATTCGCCCTTGGTCCACTTCTCACTACATAAAATAAAACTTTTATTTTGTTATTCTACTATTTGGTCTATTTTTTTATTTTTGTAGTTAATATTCGTAGTTAAATAGTACATAGTACGAGTTATTACTATTATTCACTTAGATATTATTCATCACTTTCATCAAAATTGTTTAAATGTATATTCGACTATATTTATATTATATTCATATACTACTCTCGTTATATTTGTATTATTCAAAAATAGTTGCTGACCTTATTCAACCCAAACGGTTATAAGGCGAGATTATTATCGTATAGTTATATCGTGTTTAACAATAATTTAGATTGAATATATCGGAATACATAGTTATTTTAAAAAGAATTCAATTTCACTAAGTTTACAAAATTTCCAACAGTAATTGATTTAATCACTTTCCATCAAACAAAGTTCTCAACCACTCACACATTCAATTCTCTCTCATTATTGAAAGTTTCGCCTTTACCATCAACCCCAACTTTCCCTGGACTCATTTCGTTGCTTTAATAGCCAAAATAGCATAAAATTTGGTCAGGCATTATAACTGTTGAGTAAATGGCCACAATTTCTGAAAGCAACGTACACTCCCAGATGGAATATTGTTTTCACCCGTGGACTGGGTGAGGTGAGTTTGCACACAGTTAGCTTAATTCATTCCATAATAGAGCCACAACAAATTTATCAATTATCACATTACTAATAAATCTCCCTCCTTACAGTTGCGTACAAACATTTTTTTCACTCACATTTTTACAGATCTTTTCAGGGTAAATCTTCTGAAAAGCTTCAGAGTATTGTTCCACCCGCTCCGCACTCCATTCTAGGTTTACGAAGGCCTCAGGAGGCACGCATACCTTAACTGTACAGATACACTGTTATTGCACCGCTTTCGTTCAAAACTCATTTATACTCCGATCATCTACGTTGGGGAACCCTCTCCCACAGAGTGTTTTCTACCTATCTACAATGTTCTTAACATTAAAGGACTTGTTTTCGGCTATTTAACCTTCTCAGAAAGAGGAAATTCCCTATAAACGTGAGTGTTTTGGGGATGGGTCAACCTCTTTTGTAACAATAAAGGTCATGTGACGAAGGGAATCTAAAACTTTACCTGAGATTCGAATCACGTGTCGCTACATCATCTGGACGCAGAGGACAGTCACCTATTCATTCGATATTCATTCCTTTATCTTTACTAATTTAATTCCTCCTTTTGCTAACCAGGAGTGGATCATCGAATCTTCGATAGCCTGTAACTTCTGTAATGCTACCCAGCCACAATATCAATTAACTTTTCTGTGTTGCAGAATGGCCATGACGTAGTCCTTCTCTATAGACTATATCCACTCTATTATACCTCTGCACTATTTATTTAAAAAAAAAAAATTTAAGGCGACTTAATAAGTGTAGGCTTAATAACTATTTCTTCATTACTTCCATTTGTGCTGAAACTGCTGCAGACGAAGTCCTTATTTAAGTTTAACGAAATGTAGGTGATTATCTGCTCCCATTCCACGTTTTATATATACTCAAATCAAAGATGACCTTTAATTCGTTTCGTTCCGATTCGTGCTTTAACTTTATTGCTCTTTCGTATAGGATTTATATCCTACCAATAAAGCTTATGATTATCATTATCATCATTATGTGTAATCCGTCATAACAGATTTAGAGTGATCTTGCTCCCATTTTTTTAAAACTTCTTTCTCTGCCTCCTTCTCTATATCTGAGTAAGTGAAAATATGTTCAAAAATGCTGTATTTCCTCCCTCCCCCTCACGATAAAGAGTGATTTACAAAATAAAATTAAGCAACTCTAAACTCAGTTCAATATCGACAAACTTAAGTTTCATGATAAATTACGTCTCATCCTCAAGCTTCTTATTTTTTCAATAGACTTCATTGTACGAAATGCGAATTAGATAATAAATAGATGAAAGAGAAATGATAACAGTTTTGACGGAATTTTCTATTTACCAAATTATTATACCGGAAATTTATATGTTGTACTTCAACTCAAATTGAAACTTAAGAATTCGTTATACGTCTTGCAAACAATATTATCGTAGACAGTTTATTCTTCTGTTTATACCCACAGTTAGAGTATGAAAGTATTATATCATGAACAACACTTTTGATAAGTCGGGTATATAAGGATACCCGTTATGAATAATTAACTATGATTTTTCTATAGCAAAATTTGACGATTCCTTGTTGTGTATCAACTGCACACTTAATTCTTTGTCTTTTGCTGAAAAATGGCGTAAGAATGTTCTTAATATTTGCAACTTTGTTCCCGAATACAAATTAGTTTTTGTACATTAATATCTATAAATAATTTACCAATAGAAAGATAAAGACAAAATAAAAATTAACCCTTTTTAAATATTTTTATTCTTGTGTGCATCATATTAAAAATTATGTTATTATTTGTATTACAAAATGGTGTAGGAGTAATAATTTTATAAAAAGTTTAACGCAAAAAACCAACATGAGTAAATATTGTCCAAATATACAGTAAATATTTGACATTTAAGTCAACAAAAAAACTACTTTGATCTTTTAAAACAAAAAACTATTAATAATAATAATAATAATAATAATAATAATAATAATAATACGTTTAACTGCTTTTAGTTAAAAATTTCTTAGCAATATTTAAGAAAGGCAATTAATAATTAAGAATAGTATCTTCAAGTCACTTTTAAGTCAGTTGAGGAATTTCGGCCTGAGACTCAAAGAAGTTTTCTTCAAGGAGTGGTGATGTCCACGAAACTCATACCAATTAATGCCATCAGCGTAAGAAGTGTGATTTCCTTCATACTGAAAACCATTCAAATTCGAACCGTGGCATTTTGAATACCACCAAGCACCGCGGTGATTCTTCGAACAACTTCCATCATAAATGTCATTGTCTTGATCCTTCGTTGAAAATTTGTAACCGCTGTGACCACCAAAAGAATTTCCGGTGTTGCCTGAATATTCTCCTAAATCCAAGATGTATTTGGTAGTGGCATCTCCAATGTAAAAGTGTTCGTGCTTGGCCCAACGCTTTTTCCCCTCAAAGTCTTCAAGATCCACCCTCAGTTCCATTAGAGTGTTGCTAACGAGGGCGTGAATGTTGTCTAGACCTAGCCAAAATTCTCCCTTCAGATTCCCGAAACCGATCTGATACTCAACCCATTTCCTGAAGAAGTTTTCTCTTTGTGGAAGAGCCTCCCGATGTTGAATCACCGTCCATCCACCTCCGTCAGTTGTCTGGTCACAGAAAACGGAAACGGGTCGCTTTTCGCAACAACTGAAAGGGTATACTTTTCGTACCCCAGATTCTTTATCCCCAAGATTGAAAAGATCCGCACAATTCCGAGGACTAGTTTGATCTTCTTTCAACTTGTCATTTGACTTCTGCAGTGAATATAATCTCATTTTCGTTCTCAGCAGCAAAGAATCTCTTGCGGAGTTCTCACACATTGCAAGAGTTTGAGACACACAAGTGGGAGAGAATCCAATCTCTTTGAAGAGGGTGTAAAGTCCTGTTGCTGTAGCGTCACTGCTCTCTCCAAAAGGAAAATTGTTAACTAAAGTAACCATCAAAAAGTATATCAAAAGTTTCGATTCTGCCATTGTTGGGAGCTTTTGTAGTGAACCATTCCCGAAAATGGTTTCTAATAACTGGCTATGAGATCTCTTCTTTTTATACAATGTTGACTGTGTTATCGGTGGCTCGTCTATCTCAAAACATCCGGAGTTTTGTGGGCGTATTTTGAATTCTAGATTATTTGTTTTATTTTTATTCCATTACTGAAATTCTAAACGAGGCGTCTCCTCGAGATAACTCGCAAAGATTTGTATTGTATGAATTCTCACTGAATTTTAGAATTCAAATTTTTTCTTTTCATTTTAGCTATATTTAAGCTTAGAATTATCTTTCTTTATATCAATACTATTGTAAATTATCTGACATGTCGAGTTTTGAGATTTTCTTTGGTTAAATCATTATTGCTTCTGTCCCTTGAACTTCACTTTAAAGCAACATTAGTACCTATTTATTTCATTAAATAGATACGTTAACTTTGCTTTATTTGGTTGTTTTACTAATACTTAACCTGTTATCTTACAGTTCTTCTTTTGTGAATGGAAATTTTCAGTTCAATAAGAATATGAGAACATTCTAAATTTTCAAATTACTACAGTACTCACTGAGTATTTGAGAGTCGGTCCATGATCAGGGATAACCCGATTTCACGGTTATTTCCGTATACCTCGCCAGTCAGTGGGTGGTGGAGCCGCTGCTGCCCGCCACCACTGACTGGCCTTTCACAAGTGCGCGACCACATCTTGCAATATAATATAGAATGAAGAGGCTTGTAATCACCGCAAAACGTAAAGATCTTCCGCTCCCAAAGGTTTAACCCCACCAACTGCTAACATTGCTTTGATAGCTCAGAGAGACACTGACTGAGACGCGTTGTGGTGGGCTGGCGGAAGACGAGCCGTAGATGTAACCACTGCTCCAAATCATGGTTATGTCAGTGTCATGATCATAGATATGTGCGCAAGGGTTAACTCGATTCACATTTGAGTGAATCACGGATAACCGCATAAGTATTGCGGGTCCAAAATTTACGACGTTTATATAAATGAAGTGAGGCTCAATCCTCTCATCTCAGCTTCTACTTTTTAGGGCACTATATAACTAAAATTTTCAAACAAAACAATGTTGTTGGACCACTGCAACATTTTTCTGCAGCTGACGCCATGTTTGGACTGGGTTAATGATATTTTTGATAAAACATTTTATTTTTTATTAATAATTATGCCAATATATGAATTTACTTTAGTAAATATGTTACTTAGAGGAACATTTAAAAAAAAATTCATTTTGGGGGTAAAGGGGGTCTTTTCTTTAGTTAAATCTTCACCAACAAATTTGAATAGGTAAAGGGTGATCCAGAGAAATGGGACCCAAAAGAAACCCCTGTAACTCTTAAAGTATAAGTCATTTTATAAAATCATACGCATCATTCGAAAGAGGATAGTTACAAGTTTGTACAGGATTGTATAGGTTTTCACAATACAAGACAAGATAAGATACAAAACAAAATAAAAGTGTTAGTTAAAACTAACCCTTCAAGATGACTGCATGGACTGTGGAACAGCTGCGTTTCATAACTGAGCAATATTATGAGCATGGAAGAAGTGTAGTTTCAGCTCAAAGATCTTTCAAGACAAATTTTCAGATGTCAAAATCACCTTCTAAGAAAGTAATCCGTCGGTGTGTCAGAAATTTTTCCCTAACTGGCAGCATTGGAAAAAGAAAACCAACTGGAAGAGTGCGCACAGCAAGGATAGACGAGATCATTAACAGAACTCATGACATTGTACAGGATAATCCTAACATAAGCATCAGACGTGCTTCTCAGCTGTTAGGAGTTGGATATGGAACAACACACCGTATATTCAAGCAAAATTTAATGCTCTTTCCAATGGATATAAAATTCAAACAGTGCAACAACTAAACGATGGAGATTTCGCACGAAGACGACAATTCTGTCAATGGATCCAACAGAAGGTAAATGACCACCAATTTTCTAGCAACTTTGATTATGTCAGACGAAGCCCATTTTCACTTGAATGGAACTGTAAACAAACAAAATTGTCGTTTCTGGGCAACAGAAAATCCATTGAATATTACCGAAGTCCCGTTGCATAGTCAGCGTGTAACTGTTTGGTGTGGTCTTACTGCATCTCAGATCATAGGGCCGTACTTTTTCGAGGATTCCACCGGAAACACGGTCACTGTAAATGGTGATTGCTACGAAAAAATGTTGACCGATTTCCTTATTCCTAAATTAAGAGATCTTTGTCTAGAAAACCACTGGTTCCAACAAGACGGAGCTACCTGCCATACCACGAGGAACTGCATGGCAGTTTTGCATCAAACGTTTCCAGGCGAATTAATCTCAAGATTTGGAGACGTTGAATGGCCCGCAAGGTCTCCGGATTTTTCTCCCTTAGATTATTATCTCTGGGGATATTTAAAGAGTAGGGTCTACAGAAATAACCCAACGACCTTGCAAGAATTGAAGGCCGCCATCACAAATGAGATACAGGCCATACCACCGCACACTCTTGCAAAAGTGATGCAGAACTTACAAGCGAGAACACTGGAATGCTTAGCAACTAATGGAGCACATTTGAAAGGAGTCATTTAAAAAAAATAAATATTTCATAATAAACTTGTAACTCTACTCTTTCGAATGATGTATAGTTTTTATGAAAGGAATTAAATATTAAGAATATTTGGCTTTTTTTTATGGGTCCCATTTATCTGGATCACCCAGTATTATGAAGGTGCTTTCCTGTTAACGGGAATACCCAACCGCCCGCCATCATCTGGACTCGTATCTTGTGGAATTCATGTGGCGATAACGTACCGAAAGCAGCGACGTTTTTTCTGCGATTTTAGATGACATAAAGACATTTTGGCCTCCTACTAACTGATTATCGCTTACATATTAACGAATTTCATTTAAATGATTAATAAATTCGGTATTTACGTATTATCGGGACTACTAAACTGTTTATGATGTATTTTTGCTCTCGTCATTTTCGTTTAAACTAGCGAAAATATCACAACTTAACCTAAACAATTATCAAAGGCGTACAGTTGACCTAACCGGGCATTTAATTAACCTAACTGGGCATTCAGTTGACCTAACCGGGCATTTTCCGTTATATTAACCTGTTAGGTTAATTCAGTGCCCGGTTAGGTCAACTGTACGCCCTTGATGATTGGGTAGGTTAAGTTGTGATATTTTCGCTAGTTTAAACGAAAATGACGAGAGCAAAAGTACATAACAAACAGTTTGGTGGCGGCCGGTTGGGTATTCCCGTTAACAGGAAAGCACCCAAATTTGGATAGGTATTATGAAGGTTCATATATATATATATATACAGGGTGTCCCGTAAGTCTGGACCCATAGGGATTTATAATATATTTTTTTATTATGTTATTGTTATTATTTTATTATTATTATTTTTTTATTATTTCTTATTATAATTTTTATTTGTGGGGCCACTTGAAAGCCAAAGTGTACGAGGTCAAACTTCAGAACATTTTCCACCTTAAAGCACGCATTGTGGAGGCGTGTCAAGAAATTTCTGCGACTGTGATTCAGAAAGTGCTGTCGCAGTGGAGATTGCGTCTTCAACTATGTGTGCGACACAACGGCGGACACTTTGAACAGATTATGTTATAAATTTTTGGACTATTTTGTAATTTTATTATTTTTCCCTATGGGTCCAGACTTACGGGACACCCTGTAGTTCTGTCGAAAACTCGAAATCCACCCACAATTTCACATTTTTAAGTTTGGTTTTCCGATGAACGTCCATTCCCCTCCCCGTAAAAAGTAATAATAATTTTAATAAAATAAATCAATAAAAAATAAAATTAAAAGAGGGGAAAGAGAATCACCGCAGCCCTCTTAAAGAATGTAAATTAGGATTTATATTTAAAATTGCCTACGTATTGCATCGAAGAAAGAAAACTGCAAATATGCTTTAATCTTCTGAAAAAAGAAAGTCTTGATTACATGTTACATACAATAGCACTGTTTCTCTCAAGTCTTACTTACATTCCCAGTCCTTACACCCCTCCAGAAATAAAAAATTTCCAGACAAATCCATGAAATTATTGTCGAAATTATTTATAAAAAGGGTCATACATTTTTTATAACGTACATCATCCTATCAAGAGCAACGTTATCCCTCACAGTAGGAAAATCAAAAGTGAGGAAACAAAGTTTAACTAAAACATAGCAACGTTTTGGAACCCTAAGATATGTCTACATTTTCATTATTGTTGCTATTGTAAGAATGGGAAATAAAACGCGAATTATATGAAAGCTTAAGGCAGTAGTATGTAACGAAATACTGGGTGTATGTGTGTGTGTGTGTCTCTCTCTCTCTCTCTCTCTCTCTCTCTCTATCTCTCTCTCATTTTACTGGAGAAAAGTCATAGCTATGTTTTAAAATACTTGGATTAGTCCACCTCACGAGAAACAATAATTCAACAAAATAAATTTAAGCAATTTTCCTCATTCAGCTCAACAACAAACTTAAAATTTACAATAAATTACTTCTCACCGACCCCCCCAAAAAACTATTTACCTACATGGCCTTGTTGTACGAAATGCCAATCACATAATAAAAAACGTGTGCAATAATAAAAACAAAATGACACTTTTGTTTTTTAGTTCTGTTTATCAAAATCTTAATTTTTATTGTAGAGAATATGGATTGCTATGCTCATACCCACAGCTAAATATACCCATTATATAACAAACAACAATTTTCTCTTTCTGGGTCAGGTACATGAATACCATTTAGAAATATTTTTTTATATTCAACAAATTTCACTGATTCCTTGTCGTGTATCATTTACTTCTTCGTTATAACAACCTTATTCTCAAATATAAAATAACTTTCTATACATTTATATCCACAAATACCCATAAATACCCATTTACGGGTATATCCATAAATTCATTTATCTGTACAGTATAATTTACCAATAGAAAATAAAATACAAAATGAAAACTAACCATTTTTAAACAATTTTTCTGTGCTTTTCCTTTTCTATTATTTTGTTAAGGATGATGTTAATTTAGGAATTAAGCGTTGTTGTTTCTTAAACTATTTTGGTTAATAACATGCGAAATATTCACTTCAAACGTGTGATGAATTTCTCAAACTGGAGTTTAATCAAAATTCCTTTGAACTTTTAAAAGACTAATATTAACAATGTTAAAATTATGGCATACAGTTTACTAAAATAAACCCCAAAAGTTCTACTATTAATACTACTGAAGATTCTAATAGTAGTAGTAGTAGTAGTAGTAGTAGTAGTAGTAGTAATAATAAAAATAATAATAATAACAATAATGATAATAATAATAATACTTTATGTTAAAATGTTCTTAGTGAGTATTTAACAAAGGCATTTCAAAGCTAAGAATATATCCATGTTATTTTCAATTCAGTTTAGGAATTTCAGTCTGCGACTCAAAAACTATTTCTTTAAGGAGTGATCATACCCGCGAAAACTAAGCCAGTTAATGCCATCAGTATATGAAGTATGGTTTCCCTTATACCGCTAAAACCTCGATATTTAATTGGTTAGTCGGTATTTTAATCTTTCATCTACTCAACCGGTGAACTATGGAACAATCTTCCTCAGTCCATCTTTCCCCCTGTCTATGACCTCCAATCTTTCAAACGCAGGCATTCGCCCTTGGCCCCCTTCTCACTACATAAAATAAAACTTGTATTTTGTTATTCAATTATTTGATTTATTTTTTATTTTTGTAGTTAATAGTTAAATAGTACATAGTACGAGTTATTACTATTATTCATTTAGATATTATTCATCATTTTCATCAACGTTGCTTATATGTATATTTGACTATATTTATATTATATCCATATACTACTCTCGTTATATTTGTATTATTCAAAAATAGTTGCTGACCTTATTGAACCTAAACGGTTATAAGGCGAGATTATTATCGTATAGTCATATCGTGTTGAACGACAATTTAGATTGAATATATCGGAATACATAGTTATTTTAAAACGAATTCATTTTCACTAAGTTTACAAAATTTCAGACAGTAATAGATTTAATCACTTTCCATCAAACAAAGTTCTCAACCACTCACACATTCCATTCTCTCTCATTGCTGAAAGTTTGGGCTTTACCATCAACCACAATTTTCCCTGGACTCATTTCGTTACTTTAATAGCCAAAATAACATAGAAAAATTTGGTCAGGCGTTATAACTGATGAGTAAATGGCCACAAATTCTTAAAGCAAGGTACACTCCCAGATGGAATATTGTTCTAACCCGTGGATTGGGTGAGGTGAGTTTGCACACAGTTACCTTAATTCATTCCAAAATAGAGCCACAACAAATTTATCAATTATCACATTACTAATAAATCTCCCTCCTTACATTTGCGTACAAACATTTTTTGTCCTCACTTTTTTACAGATCTTTCCAGGCTAAATCTTCTGAAAAGCTCCACAGTATTGTTCCTCCCCGCTCCGCACTCTATTCTAGGTTTACGAAGGCCTCAGGGGGCACGCATATCTTAACTGCACAGATACCGCTATTGCACCGCTTTCGTTCAAAACTCATTTATAGTCCGATCATCTACTTTGGGGAACCCTCTCCCACAGAGTGTTTTTCAACCTATGTACAACGTTCTTAACATTAAAGGACTTGTTTTCGGCTATTTAACCTTCTCAGAAAGAGGAAATTCCCTATAAACGTGAGTGTTTTGAGGATGGGTCAACCTCTTTTGTAACAATAAAGGTCATGTGACGAAGGGAATCTAAAACTTTACCTGAGATTCGAATCACGTGTCGCTACATCATCTGGACGCAGAGGACAGTCACCTATTCATTCCCTATTCATTCCTTTATCTTTACTAGTTTAATTCCTCCTTTTGCTAACCAGGAGTGGATCATCCAGTCTTCGATAGCCTGTAACTTCTGTAATGCTACCCAGCCACAATGTCAATTAACTTTTCAGTGTTACAATATGGCCATGACGAAGTCCTTCTCTATAGACTATTTCCACTCTATACCCCTGCACCATTTATTTAAAAAAAAACTATTTAAGGCGACTTAATAAGTGTAGGCTTAAGAACTATTTCTTCATTACTTCCATTTGTGCTGAAACTGCTGCAGACGAAGTCCTTATTTAAGTTTAACGAAATGTAGGTGATTATCTGCTCCCATTCCACGTTTTATATATACTCAAATCAAAGATGACCTTTAATTCGTTTCGTTCCGATTCGTGCTTTAACTTTATTGCTCTTTCGTATAGGATTTATATCCTACCAATAAAGCTTATGATTATCATTATCATCATTATGTGTAATCCGTCATAACAGATTTAGAGTGATCTTGCTCCCATTTTTTTAAAACTTCTTTCTCTGCCTCCTTCTGTATATATATATCTGAGTAAGTGAAATTATGTTTAAAAATGCTGTATTTCCTCCCTCCCCCTCACGATAAAGAGTGATTTACAAAATAAAATTAAGCAACTCTAAACTCAGTTCAATATCGACAAACTTAAGTTTCATGATAAATTACGTCTCATCCTCAAGCTTCTTATTTTTTCAATAGGCTTCATTGTACGAAATGCGAATTAGATAATAAATAGATGAAAGAGAAATGATAACAGTTTTGACGGAATTTTCTATTTACCAAATTATTATACCGGAAATTTATATTTTACTTCAACTCAAATTGAAACTCAAAAATTCGTTATACGTCTTGAAAACAATAAAATGTTCTGCAATATTATCGTAGACAGTTTATTCTTCTGTTTATACCCACAGTTACAGTATGGAAGTATTATATCATGAACAACACTTTTGATAAGTCGGGTATATAAGGATTCCCGTTATGAATAATTAGCTATGATTTTTCTGAACCAAAATTTGACGATTCCTTGTTGTGTATCAACTGCACACTTAATTCTTTGTCTTTTGATGAAGAATGGCGTATGAATTTTCTTAATATGGCAACTTTGTTCCCAAATATAAATTACTTTTTGTACATTAATATCCATAAATAATTTACCAATAGAAATATAAAGACAAAATAAAAATTATCCCTGTTTTAAACATTTTTATTCTGTGTTAATTATATTAAAAATTATGTTATTAAATATATTACAAAATGGTGGAAAAGTAATAATTTTATAAAAAGTTTTATGTAAAAAACCAAAATGAGTAAATATTCAGTCCAAATGTAGAATGAATTTTTGACTTTCAAGTCAACAAAAAAACTACTTTGAACTTGTAAAACAACAAAAACTATTAATAATAATAATAATATTAATAATAATAATAATAATAATAATAATAATAATACGTTTAACTGCATTTAGTTAAAAATTTATTAGCAATATTTAAGAAAGGCAAGTCATAATTAAGAATATCTCCAAGTCACTTTCAAGTCAGTTTTGGAATTTCGGTCTGAGACTCAAAGAAGTTTTCTTCAAGGAGTGGAGATACCCACGAAACTCCTTCCAATTAATACCATCACCGAACTCAGTATGGTTTCCTTCATACTGATACCCATTCAAGTTTGATGCATGACATTTTGTATACCACCATGCACCTTGGTGGTTCTTCGAACAACTTAAAGTTGGGTGAATGTCGTTGTCTTGATCTTTTGTTGAAAATTTGTGACCTCTGTGACCACCAAAAGAATCTCCGGCGTTGCCTGAATATTCTCCTAAATCCAAGATGTATTTTGTAGTGGCATCTCCAATGTAAAATGTTCGTATTTGGCCCAACGCTTTTTCCCCTCAAAGTCTTCAAGATCCACCCTCAGTTCCATCAGAGTGTTGCTAACGAGGGCGTGAATGTTGTCTAGACCGAGCCAAAATTCTCCCTTCAAGTTCCCGAAACCGATCTGGTACTCAAGCCATTTCCTGAAGAAATTTTCTCTTTGTGAAAGAGCCTCTCGATGTTGAATGACCGTCCATCCACCTCCGTCAGTTGTCTGATCACAGAAAACGGAAACGGGTCGGTTTTCGCAACAACTGAAAGGGTACACTTTTCGAACCCCAGATTCTTTATCCCCGAGATTGAAAAGATCCGCACAATTCCGAGGACTAGTTTCATCTTCTTTCAACTTGCCATTTGTCTTCTGCATTGAATGTAATTTCATTTTCGTTCTCAGCAGCAAAGAATCTCTTGCGGAGTTCTCACACATTGCTAGAGTTTGAGACACACAAGCAGGAGAGAATCCAATCTCATTGAAGAGGGTGTAAAGTCCTGTTGCTGTAGCATCACTGCTCCCTCCAAAACGAAAATTGTTCACTAAAGTAACCATCAAAAAGTACATCAAATGTTTCGATTCTGCCATTGTTGGGAGCTTTTGTAGTGAACCATTCCCGAAAATGGTTTCTAATAACTGGCTTTGAGATCACTCCTTTTTATACAATGTTGCCTGTTATCAATGACTCGTCTATCTCAAAACATCCGGAATTTTGTGGGCGTATTTTAAAATCTAGATTATTTGTTTTATTTTTATTCCATTACTGAAATTCTATACGAGGCGTCTCCTCGAGATAACTCGCAAACATTTTTATTTTATGAATTCTCAATGAAGTTTGGAATTCAAATTTTTCATTTGATTTTAGCTATATTTAAGCTTAGAATTATCTTTCTTTATATTAATACTATTGTAAATTATCTCGAATGTCGCGTTTTGATATTTTGTTTGGTTAAATCACTATTGCTGCTGTCCTTTGAACTTCACTTTAAAACAACATTAGTGCCTATTTATTTCATTGAATAGATACGTTAACGTTGCTTTATTTGGTTGTCTTACTACCTAACCTGTTATCTTTCAATTCGTCTTTCGTTAATGGAAACTTTCAGTTGAATGAGAATATGAGAACATTCTAATTTTTTAAATTACTACAGTACTCACTGAGTATTGAGGGTCAGGCTATGATCAGGGATAACCCGATTTCATGGTTAACTCCTGTAGTAATGTCTAATTAAAAATTAGAATGTTTTGGTTATAAGAAATTAAAAGAATATAATAATATTTAATAAATATAATTACGATAAATTATGGTTTGTATATATTAAAATTATATTTAATTAGAATGTTTTGGTTATAAGAATTAATAGAGATGTAGTGTTTAACGTTTTATTATTTATTATACTTCATTATTTACTCTACTTTCTGCTCTCTATTGCATTTATCGCTTGCTTTCTCTGTACTACACTCGTTTTCACTGTACCTTATAAATTCATGGTAGCCACGCCGAGACTATGAAAGTCGTTACAACACAAAGGGGGAAGGGGGGTTCATTAACACTCTTTTTAACGCTTGTTAACACTTTATTTAATTCCAAAAATGCTTTAATTAATTTGGGGGGATGCGAGCTGGTAGATTCAATTATAATAATTTTACGTCGGAGAGGGGCACAAAACAATTAATTTAATTTTAAGGTTACATGGCCACAACTTTACGCTTATCGCGCTGCCGAATGACTGTTGGGTATATTTCGAAACCCAGCCTTCGTGGGCTGACTTTTTGTGTTGCCCATTCGTATTTAATAATTTTAATAAACAAACCATCATTTATCTTAATTTTTACATATTACATATTATTATCTTCATTAATCGAACATTATTAAAATTCATAATTAGACTACTATACTCAACCATAATTTATTGTAATTACACCCATTAAATATTATTGTATTCTTTTAATTTGCACTCCCAACTCGTATTTTATAAGTTTAATATATTCGAACATTAATTTATAAACAAACATTTAATTCTTAATTAGACATTACTATAGAAGAGATAAGGATGTTTAACAAATGTAATTAAGATAAATAATGGTTTGTTTATTGAAATTATAAAATACGAATTGGCAACACAAGGAGTCGGCCCGCGGAGGCTGGGTAGAAATACCCTCCAGTCACCGGCCGGTTTTGCGCCCAAGACCTTGGTGTTTTGCGTGTTAGAATGTAATTGTGAATTTAGGCTATTCTTTTGTGTCTCTCTCGGCTTAAGTATTATAATTAAATCCCCTCATTACCCGTTTAACTAAGTGTTTTCGGCATAAATAAAGTTAGTAAAACGTGTAATGAAGAGTATGATTAATTCCCAGTCTTCCCTTTGAATTGTTAACGGTTTTCATTAGGCCGCGTCTACCACGCATTTATAAAGCACGCGAAAAGCGAGTAAAAAGCGTGTAAAGAGAATGATTAATGATAGAAGAGAAATGGAATAAAGAGAAAATAGTACCAAGGTTTAATAAAGGTTTAATAAAGGAAATCACGATATTTTGGTGGCAAGCGGTGGCCATAATTACAGTTAATTACGGGGCTTTCCCACGTGCTTTATATTTCGGTTAAAATTGTTGCTACCGGTATTATAGCTTATAGCATTAATGAATATTCTGTTTCGATTAGTTAAATAGCAAGATACAAAGTGTACCCCGTTTGCAAGCAAATTTCGATTTCCATTCCTTAAAAATTCATTATAAATGTAATTCAAAATGGCGTCTCACTTTCGAAATCCTAAGAGCCTTTTTGTAATGTTCGCGGTTAAATTTTTTTTTTCTCTTTTCGTTGGAATCCCGATTGTTTTCAAACCGACTTACATTTGCGCTTCCATGGAGTCGGACTCTGTCTCGACTCAATTTGAGTCTGAAATTTAATTCGAGAGTCGTTTGTTCCATTTTTCTTCGCGATGTTTCTTTAGATTTCGTTGCTTTCGGTC
This sequence comes from Bathynomus jamesi, assembly GCA_023014485.1. Lineage (NCBI taxonomy): Eukaryota > Metazoa > Arthropoda > Malacostraca > Isopoda > Cirolanidae > Bathynomus > Bathynomus jamesi. Next base: position 49,008 of record JAJOZX010008697.1, read on the forward strand.
AGAGAGAAATTTCAAAATTGAAAAACGCAGTCCGGTGACTCATTTCTTTTCATTTCTTTTCTTCCACTTTTACTCCTGTTCTAAAGCCTACCTTTCTGTGTTTACAGTCTTTTTTTGGTGTTTACATTTTCTGAATTAGTAATAATTGTGATTGTAATAATAATAATAATGATTAGTACATAAATTTTACACTTAACTTATACAAATTAATTTTTTTTAGTTGTTTAAATACATGGTGACATGCATTTTTGTACGGTAAGATTTAAAAGGTTGTGCGTAAATTTGGAACGCATTTCTAGGTAATGATAATATGTATATATATATATATATATATATATATATATATATATATATATATATATATATAGTAGAGCATTCTAAGAGATTCAATAAACATGTAACAAAATTTTCCAGAATTTATTAGTAGAGTTTTTAAGATTATTCTTTGACTAGATGTATATAATGGATTTACAGGTCGCACATCAACATCAAATGTGTATAATTTTAAGGATCGCTTGGTAGTTTCGATTTATAGTTTAAGTTAATTTTAAAGTGAAGTCGAAAAATAATCTTAAGGATACTAATTCATACTGGGTCAAATTCGGACGCTGAAAGAATATATATTTGCCGTATAAAAAATTGTGTGACTTCAAAATAAGCAAAATTTGTTAATTGAAATAGAGAAATTGTTTTCATAAATCCTTTTGATAAATTAATTTCGGTTTTTTTAATTTTTTTATATATTCATTAATTTTTATATTTTTTTTAGGTAGGCTGTTTTTGTTGTCTATTTTTTTTCTTTCATTTTCAAGACAATTCCGAGTGATATGTTGTATGGTTAGGCTGTTTAAATTTTTTTATTCTGAAATTAAATTTTATTGTGTTAGGGAGTGGTTTTTTTTTGTTTAACGTTTTATTTTGGGTATTAAAAATTAAAAATGTATTTTTTTTACGTTCGCGCGTTTGCATAGAAAATATTACAAAATTATGTCAGGATGTCATGCAGTTTCATTCGGTTAGGAATATTTTTATAGAGGCTCGCTTACAAACAAAGCGAACACTCTTCCTTATGCAGTGATTTGTTTTAATTTTTTTTGGTTACATAGTAGGTTGCGTGTATTTTTGGGTTCATAATATCTGTTCTTATTTAGAATAACGATGTAAATTTGTAGTTTCACTTGGAAACGATAAATTATAGGATTTTTGTGATTTACAAACCATACTGGGTTTTGTGTTGCAGGAGAGAGTTGTCTCTCAGATGTAATTTGTGAATTGCGAATTTGCTTCCTATGGAATTTAGCTTTTGAAGTTGGAATTAATGTATTAAATTAATTTTCGGTGTTAATATTGAATTTTTTTTTTATTTAATATCTGTTTTGAAATTTTTTATTTTTTAAACTTCAGTTGGGTTTAATAATGCAGTTAAAACATTGGCTCGAGTGTTCACCCGGAGATGGAGCCTTTTAGATGGCCAGTAACGTTTTCGTGGCATCTATGTGAGCTTCCCCCGAAGTGTAAGAGGGTTTGTGATTTTCAGAGAATTGATGACATGAAGTTTCTGGGTTTCAGTTTTGCCTTTTGTATTTGAATGTATGGATGGTTTCTGAAGGTAGTTTGAATGATAATATTTGTTAAATTATAATAACAGTTACTATGTATGGGCGCTTTTATATTTATACTGTACAATTTTGTTTCGTGCGTTTTATGAAATTTTTTTTATCTTCTCCGATGTAACTGCCATAAGTGACCAAGTGACCTTATTGGTAGCTAGGCTGTGATTAAAATTTTGTGAATTCTCTAAAATTTGTAATAGTTTTTCCGTGAATTTGGCCAGAGCAAATTTGTAGTTATTGTTTCGAAGTGAACTGTCGAGAAAATTCGGTAAATTAAATATGAAATGATAATCGGTAGCAGTATAAACGTTTCGAATAACTTTTTTTTTCAAAATTTCAAGAGGTTCGATTTTGAGGCAGCTAAGTTGGATCCAAATTCCATTCATTGAGTTTAGTTGACCCGATAGGTGAGCGATCACCGATGAGAGAGAAGAGATGAGATGAGAAGAGAAAGAGAAACCGAAACCGAATGCGCAGGGACTTGGCGCAGGACAGTTTCGGAAGAGAAGAGAAGAGACAGAGAAGAGAAACTGAATGTGCAGGGACTTGGCACAGGACAGTTTCGATGGTCTACTGGTATTTTTCGGGCAGTAGCTGGTCACGCTGCTCGATGCTTCGCTAAATATGTGTTTTAGCGCTCGGTAGGCAAACCACGAGCATTTGAACGAGTGTCTAAGGCTTTACTGTCCATACAGACATACAGTAGGTTTGTTGCGAAACTGCCTAAGGCGAAGTGATCGTTTGATTATTGCCAGTAAGAGAGTCTTTCAGCTGGACGTAGGAAGAGCAGCGTTCACCGACAAAAGTTGAGATGAGACAGGCGAGTTGATTCGTCGACTTCTAGATTTGCAAATTCCGTCCAATTCCGGTGCGTGGTTCCACTTTCAGTATATCTCCCCCCTGATCCTTTTAGAATTGGACGTCTCTCTTGTTTTTTTTTCGCCATTTGGAGTGAGAGCGGAACCAACCTAAAGCGTGCTGACCTGTTGCATGGTGATGCAATCCCTTGCATTCTAGCGAAGTGAGCAGGAGCTGCGATTGAAAATTGAAGAAGTCCGTTGTCAGCGTGCGGATTGTGATCTAAATAACGTCCAGCTATGAATGTACTGATTATTATGTAATGAAATTATAAGTGAAAGGGTGCGATTATTGCCCATATTTGTTGTGCATTTCGTGAAATAGTATGTGCGCTCTGGTCAGTATTTTATATAAACGTTTTTTATTTTTCTATGTTGCCCTGATAGTAACTATGTAACTGCATAAATAATTGTTTCGAATGTAAAGCGATCTTTGATGAGGAATCGCTGGAATAGATTGGGGACTTGAAATTTGTTGTAGCCTGTTAAGAAAATTGTCCGTTATTTTTTTGGCACGTTATAGATTCGTTACAGGCTGTAAATTTATTATTAGTGTGAAATGTTATTTTATGCAAATGTTGTGAAAATTATAGTTTGTTTTCGATTTTTATAAAATGATGCAAAATATCTGATATGTGGAATTTGCCATTCTAATGATTTCTTCTTTACCTAACTTGAATTTTGTTAAAAAAAAAGAAAAAAAAATTGTAAAATAAATAACTGTTGAATAAATAAATAAATTTGTTATACGATATTAATAAGTTTTCCTAGTGTAAAACTTATTTTCAAGGGGGTGATGCGAGTGTAGTAATGTCTAATTAAAAATTAGAATGTTTTGCTTATAAGAAATTAAAAGAATATAACAATATTTAAATATAATTACGATAAATTATGGTTTGTCTATTTTAAAATTACATTTAATTAGAATGTTTTGGCTATAAGAATTAATAGAGAGTATAAGGATGTTTAACAAATGTAATTAAGATAAATAATGGTTTGTTTATTGAAATTATAAAATACGAATTGGCAACACAAGGAGTCGGCCCGCGGAGGCTGGGTAAAAATACTCTCCAGTCATCGGCCGGCCTTGCGCCCAAGACCTTGGTGTTTTGCGTGTTAGTATAATTTTGAATTTAGGCTATTCTTTTGTGTCTCTCTCGGCTTACATATTATAATTAAATACCCCCCTCGCATTACCCCGTTTAACTAAGTGTTTTCGGCATAAATAAAGTTAGTAAAATGTTAATAAGCGTATAATTACCCCCCCCCCCGGTCTCCCTTGCATTTTGAAATGATAACGGTTTTCCACCTCGGCCCATGCTACCGTATTTATAAAGTACAGCCGAAAGCGAGTGAAAAGCGTGTAAAGAGAATCATTAATGGTAGAAGTAAAAGGAAAGTAAATAATTATACAAATGAAGGAAGGGGAATCACTACACTCCCTATACCCCGCCAGTCAGTGGGTGGTAGAGACGCTGCTGCCCGCCATCTCTGACTGGCTTTCCACCTCGTGCGCCACCACATCTTACAATATAATACAGAATGAAGAAGTTTGTACTCACCGCAAAACGTAAAGATCTTTCACTCCCGAAGGTTTAACCCCTCGCTCTTCTAATATTCCTTTGATTGTTCAGAGGGACACTGACTGAGACGCGTTGTGGTGTGCTGGCGGAAGACGAACCGTAGTTGTAAACACTGCCCCAAATCATGGTTATTTCGGTGTCATTGTCATGGATATGTGCGCAATGGCCATAATTGGTAAATCACGGTTAATTCGATTCACATTTGACTGAATCTCGGATAAACGCATAAGTATTGCATGTCCAAAATTTACGCCGTTTATATAAATGAAGTGAGGCTCAATCTTCTCATCTGAGCTCCTACATTTTAGCGCACTATATAACTAAAATTTTCAGACAAAACAATGTTGTTGGACCACGGCAACATTTTTCCTCAGCTGACGCCATCTTTGGACTGAGTTAATGATACACTTGATAAAACCTTTTATTGTTTATCAATAATTATGCCAATATATGAATTTTCTTCAGTAAATATGTTATTTAGAGGAACATTTAAAAAAATTCATTATTCGGGGTAAAGAGTTCTTTATTTTAGTTAAATCGTTACCAACAAATTGTGTATAGGGGTTATGAAGGTTCATATATACATATCAGGGTGATTCAAAAATTTACCGAAAAAATTTGTTTGGGATTTTTTTTCGGGCCACCCTCTGATTATGTTTAATTTGGTAAAGAAGTAATGCATGCAAATTTTGAATTAAAAAAAATAATTTTTAGGGGTCGCTACCATAAGTTAAAAATCAGACACAAAATAAGAAATATATGCTGTTTCCACACCACCTTGAGGTAAAGCATACGGCGCGTTACCTTTTTTTGAAGTGAAAGTTCCCCGGTAGGCCTATCATAACCACTCTACATTTTCAAATTGACAGTTCTTCTGTAATGATAATAAGATTCGTAATAATAATAACCTTTTGTTCATTATATTTCACTGTTAATTTCTTAATGTGATATTGTATTCTTGTTTTTATTTGGAAGAGCAGCTCTATATTCTTTACCACTTGGAGGAGATACTGTTTCTGTTCTTCATCATTTGTGATTATTTGTTGTATTCATCGACTAATCTAACTCCTCTTTCTGGATTGTCATTAACAACTTGAATTTTTCTTATGACTTGTTTTACGTTGTTGTAGCAGTCATCTTCATTCCACTCTTCAGAGTTCTTATTAAGAAACGTTGATGGTAAACCAAGTCTATTAAAAATTATTTTGTATTTGCACTAACAAAGTCTTCCAGTTCTCTGTTTTCAATAACTTCAGTGTCAATAACCGCTTTTTTCTCTGGATTTGGTTCGGCGCCGTTTTGTAATGCTTGCTTCATTCGGTTTTTAGTTTGGTGTAGCACGCCATCATCAAAGAAAGCAAATGCTATTAACTCCTCTGAAAGATACCATAAATGATTCATCATTTTCTTCAGGGCAACAGTTGCAATGCGTTCATCTTTCAGTTTGTACAGTTGCAGTTTCTTCAACATCTCTAAATCGAGACGAGGAGCGAGAACTGAAACTGACGCTGTAAACCAGGATTTAACATATACGTGTACAGCAAAGAGGCAGATATCTCTAAGGCCTTTTTCTTCGCTGGGTGTTAATTTAAATTGTGTTTTAAACAACCAAATTTTCACGGCATAAATGACTTTTGCCATCCATCTTGCTCGGTGAACGTCAGCTGGTCTTCTGAATGAAACACCTCTCTTTGGTACTCCACCAAGGAAAATGATTGTCAGTTCTAGCAATTCTTTGTAATCGTCACGAGGTTGATGTTCTTCAAGTTGAGTGGTAGCAAACTCAATAACTTCTGTTTTATATGAGTAATACTGGGTATGGTATTTGGATCATCTAATGCTGTTCTGTAGTTTTTTGTGTCTAATTTTGACCATTTCATTCTAAATCGTTTGAAAATTGCAATATCAGGTCTTGATGATGCAGGCAATGAATGCGAAACAAAAGCTTCTAACACTATTTCTAGTATGTGATGCCTGCAGGCCAGCCACAGCATACGTTTGTTCATTTTCTGTTCTAGAAGAACACAGGCACCATTTCTACGACCTGTATTCAATGCTGTGGTGTCAAAACACATGCATTTTATTTTGTCTGAGATATCCCAATCCAAACAAGCTTGGTGGACGGCATTTGCAGTTAATTCTCCTGTGCTTGCAGTGATTTTTGGAACACCAAGAAGTTGATCAATGCCATCTCCTGAAATCAGTATAGGGAGTCGTTCAACAACTTCTCGTCCTGTTATGTCTTCTATTAGTTTTCCGTTCCAATGAATGGCTAAAGGAACATCAGCTTTAAACTCTTTCTTAAAATTTTCTCCAAATTTTTTCCGAAATTTTTCTCTTGCTCTTCTTATAGATGAATAACTGACAGTGAATTCTTCTGTATATTTTCCAAGACCTTCAATTGTTGGTATCATTACTAATGATGCACTTCTATTGCTCATTTTTGTTACATCAAGGGCTGCAAGCAATGTATCATCAAGCAATTTTTGTTTCTTTCGTACAGTCTGTTTTGAGGTGCATGGTTCACTAGGATCAACCGTAAACTCTTCATCAGATGTTGTATTTTGTCTTTCAGCACCAGAACTGCTAGTTGAGTCACTGAGAACTACAGTTTCTTCAAATCTCGACATTTCTCTTGCTTTTCTTATGTTTAATTGTTCTTCCTTTTTCTTAGCATACTTTTCTTTCTTTGCAAACCCTTTATCAATCCTATCCATTTTTCCTTTTCGCCCCTGTTCTCGCTGGAGTTTTAGAAATAGCTTATCTTCTTCAATATCAATTAGCTTCATAGCGTCTGCATGTACTATATCAAACAGGCTATCTAATTCTTGGTTCCATTTGGTTTGCTTATCTAATACATTTTTTGATTGTTTCGCGTTATTCTCTTTATTTTTCTTTAATCCTTGCCATTCTTTGAACAGTTTCTCAATTTTGTCAACAACGTGCGACTTCTTTCTAGTTGGAATTCGTGCTCCTCCCCATACTGCCAACACATTATTTGCAGTAGACAAGCAAGCTTCTCGAATTGTTTGTTTTTTGTTTCTGTAAGCCATAAACAAAGCCATAGTTTCTCGCTTTGATGGAAGAACTGTTGTTTTAAGTGTATCTGATGGTTGTCCAATAAGCCAAACATTAGTATCTTTTCTGGTGTGCATAGCAGTACCCCTGCTAGAAGATGGTGGGGGTTCCATGACGAGAGTTGACAGCAGAACCTCTTACACTCACGACAGTCAGACGACTACTGAATTATAGCTGTACAGACAGTACAGTGTACAAGTGCCGGTTGCCCTCAATATTCGGTCACAACAGAGTGTAAATGGTTACAAGAGTGTTGTGTTTACTCAGAACTGTTAGCTCTATGTGCATTAACGCACTTATCACACGGAACAGATATTATAAGAAAAACGTCAGAGTTCAAAACTCAATTTCCTGAAAGTAAACAGAAAAGTAATAGTTTAGATTACGGATGCGACCCCTAAAATACATTAGAATCACCTGAAATTTTGTATACATTACGTTTTTACCAAATTAAACATAATTAGAGGGTGGCCCGGAAAAAATCTAACAATCGATATTTTTGAATGACAATAATACACACACATACACACACACTCACACACACATATATATATATATATATATATATATATATATATATATATATATATATAGTCATGCGGTTTGCTTCTACAAAGCTTCAATTTAATATTTAGGAGAAATCCAATGACAAGGAGGAATGTAAATGCCATGAAAAGTCTTCTTTAATGCGCAACGTTTCGAGCAATACGCTCATCATCAGGCTAGATAATAACAATATGAAATTAGAATCAATAAATAAATGTGAACAAGACAAAATAATTTCTATAAAACCTATTCATTAAAAGCAAATTTTAAAAAGACTAAAAGAAGAGGGTTAAATTCAAAGTTATAAAAATTTACATATAAAATTACAAGAAATTTAAAAAGCTATTTTTAAATTACATATAGTAAATTTGAAATTAGTACACTGGAATAATTAACACTAATACAATGGAATAATTAACACTACGAACCTTTCAATGCTGGTTCCGAGGCACGAGTAATTTAAAACAAAACAAAACAGGAAACAAGCTATGGGTTGGGCGGTTGGAGAGTTATAAGTTGGGGAGGGGGGAGGGGGGGAGGGGAGTTGGGGAGGGGCGATTATAAAAAATTTAGAGGGACAGCTGAGGAATCCACGTTTAGAGAAGGGGTCAATGTTTTAATATAAAGAGATTCCAAAATTCTAAGTGAGTTAGGACAAGAATTACAACCGAGAATTTTAAAATTATCTAAAGTGACATCAGTTTTACATTTTATACTATGTTCCCGAATACTAGAGGCTTCTTTTTTATTTAAAATTTTACCTGTTCGGCAACTTATTCCCATATGAGAATAAAATCTAGCCCTGAGGGAGCGCACGGTGCTGCCAATATAAGTACCAAGGAGACACCTTGGGCAGGTAAATAAATATACAACACCGCTACGCAACGAATCAGGAGTTCGATCCTTCGCTGAGAAAAAGCTACCTAAAGACATTTTGTTAATAAATATAATGCGAAAATCAGTATGATAAAAAAATTTCTTAACAACTTTGTAAATTTAAGTTTAAATTCTTTATTCATGGGACCCATTTCAGGTACCAGGAAATATTTTATATCTTTAGGCACTGAAATACAGGGAAGTTGAGGGCTATAAACATTATTTAAGAAAGATCTTATTAGTTTATCTACATATTGAACAGGAAACTATTATTGGTAAAATATGATCTTAAATATTAAATTCATCGTTTAGTAAGGTAAAACTAGAGGTCAAATTATATCCTCTGAACAAGAGAGTTTTTAATACACGACATCTTATAGTTAAAATCAGTAAAACTAAAGAAATTCATGCCAAACCAGTAAAAGTGGGTTTCCTGTAAACTGATGTAGTAATAGAATCACCTTTTTTCGAAATAAAGATCTAAAAAGGGAAGGGAGCCATTTTTCTCAGTTTCCATTGTATAAGTTATATTGGGGTGCAGAGAATTTAAGAAGTTAAAAAATTGTTGCGCTTGTACAGCATTATCAAAAACAGCTATCGAGTCATCAACGAAGCGTCGATAGAAAATTGGTTTACAATGGGTGGGAGATTGTCTAAAAATTACACTTTCTAAACGAGTCATAAAAAAATCAGCTGATAAAGGTCCGACGGGTGATCCCATCCCAACACCATCAATTTGTTGGTAAACCTTATTATTGAAAGTAAAATAACATTGCTTAAAAACCAATTCTAAAAGTTCCTTAAAATATGACCATGAAAAACCATGAAAACTATCATCAGAGCTAAAAACCCTATCTAAAATAATGGCAATAGTTTCTGATACAGGTACATTCGTGAAAAGCGACTTTACATCAAAACTGACAAAAAACTTTTTTGAATCGAAATTCTCACTAAGAAGATCTTTTTGAAATTCATAAGAGTTATTTATAGTATAAGCATTTTTCGCAAAAGGTGACAGGAGACCAACAACAAATTTTGCCAATTGAAAGGTAGGTAAGTTATACGAAGCTAAAATAGGACGGAGAGGTGTTCCAACTTTATGGATTTTAGGCAAACAGTATAATTGAGCAAGATCAGAACCAGATACGAACAACTGAGAGTAAGTATCGTTTTTTATTATCTTTAAAGACTTTAATCGTGACAAAAATCTATTAACTTGGTCTTCCAACCTTAAAATGACTTTATTGACGGGTTCAAGAATTTTTTGAATTTGCTAACATCACTTAGGATTTCATTAGTTTTATTTATGTAATGAGATTTATTCAAAATAACAACTCCGTTGCCCTTGTCCGGTCTAGTCACAACAATCTCCTGGTTCTTTGCCAAATTCTTAATAACCTGCAAGTCACTCTTCTTAAATATGAAAGATTTAAATTTAAGGTTTCTAAGTTTGTGAAAAAATTCATGAGTTAAATTAGCAAACTGACATTTAAAATTATTAAAATCACCGACATGGGGAACATTTTTCAAGCCATTAAAAATTTTTTCAAAGTAAAGAAAAAACGAAGGCTTATATATTTGAAATAACGGAAGCTTAAATTGCAAGCCAAGTGAGAGTAAAAACTTTTCCCGAGGGGAGAGGGTGTAACTAGAAAAATTCGAAATTACTTTATCAGAATTGAAAAAATTAGGTGAATTCAGGCCCAGGGCCTTTAACTTACGTTCATGAGTTTCAGAAATGGTAGAATGAAACTTTTCAAGTTCACGTTGTAAAAGAGAAATTATTAATAAATAATCCAACAACGAAAGGGTATTTTTAAAGGTAATTATATGATGCTCAAGCGACTTATTATGCGAGTCTGAAATTTTGATTTTATAATTAATTTCATTATTTAATAAATATTCCAGGGAAGATTGATAAAATTCAGAGTCATATAGATTGTCACGATAAAGTTTGAAGTAAACGAATTTCGGGAAAACCCTGCAGGTACGACACATTTCAAGAAAATAACGATCGAGTTTTGACTTGAGAAGCTTTCGTGAAGTCCAAACATGGCGATAAGCCCTAAGGCCATCTTGTCCATACCTTGAGTATATATAGTCATGCGGTTTGCTTCTACAAAGCTTCAATTTAATATTTAGGAGAAATCCAATGACAAGGAGGAATGTAAATGCCATGAAAAGTCTTCTTTAATGCGCAACGTTTCGAGCAATACGCTCATCATCAGGCTAGATAATAACAATATGAAATTAGAATCAATAAATAAATGTGAACAAGACAAATAATTTCTATAAAACCTATTCATTAAAAGCAAATTTTAAAAAGACTAAAAGAAGAGGGTTAAATTCAAAGTTATAAAAATTTACATATAAAATTACAAGAAATTTAAAAAGCTATTTTTAAATTACATATAGTAAATTTGAAATTAGTACACTGGAATAATTAACACTAATACAATGGAATAATTAACACTACGAACCTTTCAATGCTGGTTCCGAGGCACGAGTAATTTAAAACAAAACAAAACAGGAAACAAGCTATGGGTTGGGCGGTTGGAGAGTTATAAGTTGGGGAGGGGGGAGGGGGAGGGATTTCTCCTAAATATTATATATATATATATATATACACACACACACACTATGTAGTACTATCGAAAAGTCGGAAACCACCCACAATTTCTCATTTTTAAGTTTGGTTTCCCGATGAACGTCCATTACCTCCCCCTCCGTAAAAAGTAATAATAATGTTAATAAAATAAATAATAAAATAAAAATATAATTAAAAGAGGAGAAAAAAGAATCACCGCAGCCCTTCTAAGGAATGTAAATTAGGATTTATATTAAAAATTGCCTAAGTATTGTATCGGAGAAAGAAAGTTCAAATATGCTTTAACCTTCCGAAAAAACAAAGTCTTGATTACATGTTATATACAATAGCACTGTTTCCCTCAAGTCTTACTTATATTCCCAGTCCTTACAACCCTCCAGAAAAATAAAAAATTTCCAGACAAATCCATGAAATTATTGTCGAAATTATTTATAAGAAGGGTTATATAATTTTTATAACGTAGATTATTCTATCAAGAGCAACGTTATCCCTCACAGTATGAAAATCAAAAGTGAGGAAACAAAGTTTATCTAAAACATAGCAACGTTTTGGAAACCTAAAATATGTCTACATTTTCATTATTGTTGTTATTGTAAGAATGGGAAATAAAACGCGATTCATATGAAAGCTTAAGGCAGTAGTATGTAACAAATTACTGTTACATACTGTGTGTACTAAAATAAACCCCAAATCTACTACTATTACTACTACCACTACTACTACTAATAATAATAGTAATAATAATAATTTATGTTAAAATATTCTTAGTGGGTATTTAACAAAGTGATTTCAAAGTTAAGAATATATCCATGATATTTTCAAGTCAGTTAAGGAATTTCAGTCTGCGACTCAAAAACTTTTTCTTTAAGGAGTGATAATACCCGCGATAACTAAGCCAGTTAATGCCATCAGTATATGAAGTATGGTTTCCCTACATACCGATACAACCTCGGTATTTAATCGGTTAATCGGTATTTTAATCTTTCATCAACTTAACCGTTGAACTCTGGAACAATCTTCCTCAATCCATCTTTTTCCGTCTATCATAAAATAAAACTTGTATTTTGTTATTCAATTATTTGATCTATTTTTTATTTTTGTAGTTAATATTTGTAGTTAAATAGTACATAGTACGAGTTATTACTAATATTCATTTAGATATTATTCATCACTTTCATCAACGTTGCTTATATGTATGTTTGACTATATTTATATTATAGTCATATATTATTCTCGTTATATTTGTATTATTCAAAAATAGATGCATACCTTATTCAACCTATACGATTATAAGGAGAGATTATTATCGTATAGTCATATCGTGTTTAACGATAATTTAGATTGAATAAATCGAAATACATAGTTATTTTAAAACGAATTCAATTTCAATAAGTTTACAAAATTTCCGACAGTAATAGATTTAATGACTTTCCATCAGACAAAGTTCTCGACCACTCACACATTCTATTCTCTCTCATCAATGAAAGTTTGGGCTTTACCATCAACCCCAATTTTCCCTGAACTCATTTCGTTACTTTATTAGCCAAAATTGCACAGAAAAATTTGATCTACTATCCAGGGTCAGGAATTATATTACTGATGAGCAAATGGCCACAATTTCTGAAAGCAATGTGTACTCCCACATGAACTGTTGCTCTGACCCGTAGATTGGGTGAGGTGAGGTTTCAAACAGTTAACTTAATTCAATCCAAAATAGAGCCACAAAAAAATTAACAATTATCACATTACTACTAAATCTCCCTCCTTACAGTTGCGTAGAAATATTTTTTTCACTCATATTTTTTCACATCTTTTCAGGGTAAATTTTCTGAAAAACTTCACAGTATTCTTCCACCCCTCCGCACTCTATTCTAGGTTTACGAGGGCATCAGGAAGCATACCTTAACTGTACAGATACACTGTTATTGCACCGCTTTCGTTCAAAACTCATTTATACTCCGACCAGCTACTTTGGGGAAAGCTCTCCCACAGAGTGTTTTTTCTACCTGTCTACAATGTTCTTAACATTAAAGGACTTGTTTTCTGCTATTTAACCTTCTTAGACAGAAAACATTCCCTGTAAAAGTGTGTTTTGGCGATGGGTCAACATCTTTTGCAACACAAAGTTCATGTGACGAAGGGGACCTACAACTTTACGCGAGATCCGAACCACGTGTCGCTACATCATCTGGACGCAGAGGACAGTCACCTATTCATTCCCAATTCATTCATTTATTTTTACTAGTTTACTTCCTCCTTTGGCTAACCAGGAGTGGATCATCGAGTCTTCGATAGCCTGTAACTTTTGTAATGCTACCCAACCACAATGTCATTTAACTTTTCTGTGTTGCAACATGGCCATGACGTAGTCCTTCTCTATAGACTATTTCCACTCTATACCCCTGCACTGTTTATTTAAAAAAAAATACTATTTAAGGTGATTTAATACAAGTAGGCTTAAAAACTATTTCTTCATTACTTCCATTTGTGCTGAAACTGCCGCAGACGAAGTTTCTTTTTTTAAGTTTAACGAAATGTAGGTGATAATCTGCTCCCATTCCACATTTTATATATTCTCAAATCAATGATGACTTTTAATTCGTTTCATTCCGATTCGTACTTTAACTTTATCGTTCTTTCTTATGGGATTTATATCCTACCAATAAAGCTTATCATTATCACCATTATGTGTAATCCGTCTTAACAGATTTAGAGTGACCTTGCTCCCATTTTTTAAAACTTCTTTCTCTGCCTCCTTCTGTATATACACGGTGAACCAAAAGTAGGTGGACAGTAGGTTGAATACGGTTTGTGTTATATTATATTATAACTATGGTGTTCATTATAACTATGGTGTTTGTGTTTTATTATATTAAATATTATAACTAAATTTATTTAAATTTTATTTTGTATTATAGTATACAAAAAAATTAAATATGTATTCTCAAAATAAACGTTATCATTTACTGTCCACCTACATTTGGTTCACCCTATATATCTGAGTAAGTGAAATTATGTTTAAAAATGCTGTATTTCCTGCCTTCCCCTCACGATAAATACTGATTTACAAAATAAAATTAAGCAACTCGAAACTCAGTTCAATAACGACAAACTTAAGTTTCATGATAAATTACGTCTCATCCTCAAGCTTCTTACTTTTTCAATAGGCTTCATTGTATGAAATGCGAATTAGATAATAAATAGAGGAAAGAGAAATGATAATAGTTTTTACGGTATTTTCTATTTACCAAATTATTAACCGGAAATTTATATTTCGTACTTCAACTCAAATTGAAACTCAAGAATTCGTTATACGTCTTCGAAACAATAACATCTTCTGCAATATTATCGTAGACAGTTTATTCTTCTGTTTATACCCACAGTTACTGTATGAAAGTATTATATCATGAACAACACTTTTAATAAGTCGGGTATATAAGAAAAGCCATTATGAATAATTAGCTATGACTTTTCTAAAACAAAATTTGACGATTCCTTGTTGTGTATCAACTGCACACTTAATTCTGTCTTTTGCTGAAGAATGGAGTAGGGATTTTCTTAATATTGGCAACTTTGTTCCCAAATATAAATTAGTTTTTGTACATTAATATCCATAAATAATTTACAAATAGAAATATAAAGACAAAGTAAAAAATATACCTTTCTTAAACATTTTTATTCTTGTGTTAATTATATTAAAAATTATGTTATTAGATATATTACAAAATGGTGGAGGAGTAATAATTCTATAAAAAGTTTGATGTAAAAAAACAAAATGAATAAATATTGAATCCAAATGTACAATTAATTTTTGACAATGAAGTCAAGAAAAAAAATACTTTGAACTTTTAAAACAACAAAAACTATTAATAATAATAACAATAATAATAATAATAATAATAATAATACGTTTAACTGCTCTCAGTTAAAAATTTCTTAGCAATATTTAACAAATATAAGTCATAATTTAAAATATCTCCAAGTCAATTTCAAGTCAGTTCAGGAATTTTGGTCTGAGACTCAAAGAAGTTTTCTTCAAGGAGTGGTGATGCCCGCGAAACAAACTCCAGTTAATGCCATCAGCGTAAGAAGTGTGATTTCCTTCATACTGAAACCCATTTGAATTTTGAATACCACCATGCACCGCGGTGATTCTTCGAACAACTTCCATCATAAATGTCATTGTCTTGATCCTTCGTTGAAAATTTGTAACCGCTGTGACTACCAAAAGAATCTCCGGCGTTGCCTGAATATTCTCCTAAATCCAAGATGTATTTGGTAGTGGCATCTCCAATGTAAAGGTGTTCGTGCTTGGCCCAACGCTTTTTCCCATCAAAGTCTTCAAGATCCACCCTCAGTTCCATTAGAATGTCGCTAACGAGGGCGTGAATGTTGTCTAGACCGAGCCAAAATTCTCCCTTCAGATTCCCGAAACCGATCTGGTACTCAACCCATTTCCTGAAGAAGTTTTCTCTTTGTGGAAGAGCCTCTCGATGTTGAATCACCGTCCATCCACCTCCGTCAGTTGTCTGGTCACAGAAAACGGAAACGGGTCGGTTTTCGCAACAACTGAAAGGGTATACTTTTCGTACCCCAGATTCTTTATCCCCAAGATAGAAAAGATCCGCACAATTCCGAGGACTAGTTTGATCTTCTTTCAACTTGTCACTCGACTTCTGCAGTGAATATAATCTCATTTTCGTTGTCAGCAGCAAAGAATCTCTTGCGGAGTTCTCACACATTGCAAGAGTTTGAGACACACAAGCGGGAGAGAATCCAATCTCTTTGAGGAGGCTATAAAGTCCTGTTGCTGTAGCATCACTGCTCTCTCCAAAAGGAAAATTGTTAACTAAAGTAACCATCAAAAGTATATCAAAGTTTCGATTCTGCCATTGTTGGGAGCTTTTGTTAGTGAACCATTCCCGAAAATGGTTTCTAATAACTGGCTATGAGATCTCCTTTTTATACAATGTGACTGTGTTATCGGTGGCTCGTCTATCTCAAAACATCCGGAGTTTTGTGGGCGTATTTTGAATTCTAGATTATTTGTTTTATTTTTATTCCATTACCGAAATTCTAAACGAGGCGTCTCCTCGAGATAACTCGCAAAGATTTGTATTGTATGAATTCTCACTGAATTTTAGAAATCAAATTTGTTCTTTTCATTTTAGCTATATTTAAGCTTAGAATTATCTTTCTTTATATCAATACTATTGTAAATTATCTGGCATGTCGAGTTTTGAGATTTTCTTTGGTTAAATCACTATTACTTCTGTCCCTTGAACTTCACTTTAAAGCAACATTAGTGCCTATTTATTTCATTAAATAGATACGTTAACTTTGCTTTATTTGGTTGTTTTACTAATACTTAACCTGTTATCTTTCAGTTCTTCTTTTGTGAATGGAAATTTTCAGTTCAATAAGAATATGAGAACATTCTAAATTTCAAATTACTACAGTACTCACTGAGTATTTGAGAGTCGGTCCATGATCAGGGATAACCCGATTTCACGGTTATTTCCGTATACCTCGCCAGTCAGTGGGTGGTGGAGCCGCTGCTGCCCGCCACCACTGACTGGCCTTCCACCTGTGCGCGACCACATCTTGCAATATAATATGAATTAAGAGGCTTGTAATCACCGCAAAACGTAAAGATCTTCCGCTCCAAAGGTTTAACCCCCCAACTGCTAACATTGCTTTGATAGCTCAGAGAGACACTGACTGAGACGCGTTGTGGTGGGCTGGCGGAAGACGAGCCGTAGATGTAACCACTGCTCCAAATCATGGTTATGTCAGTGTCATGATCATAGATATGTGCGCAAGGGTTAACTCGATTCACATTTGAGTGAATCACGGATAACCGCATAAGTATTGCGTGTCCAAAATTTACGACGTTTATATAAATGAAGTGAGGCTCAATCCTCTCATCTCAGTTTCTACTTTTTAGGGCACTATATAACTAAAATTTTCAAACAAAACAATGTTGTTGGACCACGGCAACATTTTTCTGCAGCTGACGCCATCTTTGGACTGGGTTAATGATACTTTTGATAAAACCTTTTATTTTTTATTAATAATTATGCCAATATATGAATTTACTTTAGTAAATATGTTATTTAGAGGAACGTTTAAAAAAAAATTCATTTTGGGGGTAAAGGGGGTCTTTTCTTTGAATAGGTATTATGAAGGTGTTTTCCTGTTAACGGGAATACCCAACCGCCCGCCATCATCTGGACTCGTATCTTGTGGAATTCATGTGGCGATAACGTACCGAAAGCAGCGACGTTTTTTCTGCGATTTTAGATGACATAAAGACATTTTGGCCTCCTACTAACTGATTATCGCTTACATATTAACGAATTTCATTTAAATGATTAATAAATTGGTATTTACGTATTATCGGGACTACTAAACTGTTTATGATGTATTTTTGCTCTCGTCATTTTCGTTTAAACTAACGAAAATATCACAACTTAACCTAACCAATTATCAAAGGCGTACAGTTGACCTAACCGGGCATTCAATTAACCTAACTGGGCATTCAGTTGACCTAACTGGGCATTTTCCGTTATATTAACCTGTTAGGTTAATTCAATGCCCGGTTAGGTCAGTTGAATGCCCAGTTAGGTCAACTGTACACCCTTGATGATTGGGTAGGTTAAGTTGCGATATTTTCGTTAGTTTAAACGAAAATGACGAGACCAAAAATGCATAACAAACAGTTTGGTGGCGGCCGGTTGGGTAATAATAATTTTAATAAAATAAATAAATAAAAAATAAAATTAAAAGAGGGGAAAGGGAATCACCGCAGCCCTCTTAAAGAATGTAAATTAGGATTTATGTTTAAAATTGCCTACGTATTGCATCGAAGAAAGAAAGCTGCGAATATGCTTTAATCTTCTGAAAAAAGAAAGTCTTGATTACATGTTACATACAATAGCACTGTTTCTCTCAAGTCTTACTTACATTCCCAGTCCTTACACCCTCCCGAAATAAAAAATTTCCACACAAATCCACGAAATTATTTTCGAAATTATTTATAAAAAGGGTCATATAATTTTTTATAACGTACATCATCCTATCAAGAGGAACGTTATCCCTCACAGTATGAAAATCAAAAGTGAGGAAACAAAGTTTAACTAAAACATAGCAACGTTTAGGAAACCTAAAATATGTCTACATTTTCATTATTGTTGTTATTGTAAGAATGGGAAATAAAACGCGATTCATATGAAAGCTTAAGGCAGTAGTATATAACAAAATACTGTGTGTATGTGTGTGTGTGTGTGTGTGTGTGTGTCTCTCTCTCTCTCTCTCTCTCTCTCTCTCTCTCTCTCTCTTTCTCTCTCTCTCTCTCATTTTACTGGGGAAAAGTGATAGGTATGTTTTAAAATACTTGGATTAGTCCACCTCACGAGAAACAATAATTCAACAAAATAAATTTAAGCAATTTTCCTCATTCAGCTCAACAACAAACTTACAACTTACAATAAATTACTTCTCACCGACCCCCCCAAAAAACTATTTACCTACGTGGCCTTGTTGTACGAAATGCCAATCACATAATAAAAACGCGTGTAATAATAAAAACAAAATGACACTTTTGTTTTATTTCTGTTATCAAAATCTTAATTTTTACTGTAGAGAATGTGGATTGTTATGCTCATACCCACAGCTACATATACCCATTATATGACAAACAACAATTTTCTGTTCTGGGTCAGGTACATGAATACCATTTAAAATATTTTTTTATTCAAGAAACTTCACTGATTCCTTGTCGTGTATCACTCACTTCTTCGATGTAAGAACTTTATTCTCAAATATGAAATAACTTTCTATTTCTGTGCTTTTCCTTTTCTATTATTTTGTTAAGGATCTTAATTTCGGAATTAAGCGTTGTTGTTTTTTAAACTATTTTTGGGTAATAACATATGAAATATTCATTTCAAACGTGTACTGATTTTCTAAAACTGGAGTTAACCCGTTAGCAATGTTAAAATTATGCATACAGTCTACTAAAATAAACCCCAAATCTACTACTATTACTACTAACTATTACTACTACTAATAATAGTAATAATAATAATTTATGTTAAAATATTCTTAGTGGGTATTTAACAAAGTGATTTCAAAGTTAAGAATATATCCATGTTATTTTCAAGTCAGTTAAGGAATTTCAGTCTGCGACTCAAAAACTTTTTCTTTAAGGAGTGATAATACCCGCGAAAACTAAGCCAGTTAATGCCATCAGTATATGAAGTATGGTTTCCCTTATACGGATACAACCTCGGTATTTAATCGGTTAATCGGTATTTCAATCTTTCATCAACTCAACCGGTGAACTCTGGAACAATCTTCCTCAATCCATCTTTTCCCCTGTCTATCATAAAATAAAACTTGTATTTTGTTATTCTTATTTGATCTATTTTTTATTTTTGTAGTTAATATTCGTAGTTAAATAGTACATAGGACGAGTTATTACTATTATTCATTTAAATATTATTCATCATTTTCATCAACGTTGCTTATATGTATATTTGACTATATTTATATTATATTCATATATTATTCTCGTTATATTTGTATTATTCAAAAATTGCTGACCTTATTCAACCTATACGATTATAAGGAGAGATTATTATCGTATAGTCATATCGTGTTTAACGATAATTTAGATTTAATATATCGGAATACATAGTTATTTTAGAATTCAATTTCACTAAGTTTACAAAACTTCCGACAGTAATATAGAGTGTCTCATAAGTCCGGCATCATAGGAGAAATTCATATTTTTCTATTTCTACAAACCATAATCATATTTTTCTCTTTCTACAGGCCATAATGTCTGGGAGCAAGGAAGAACGAATCCAGATAATTCTACTCATAGGAAATCGGAGTCAAAGAGAGGTCGCGGCTGAATTTAACAGAGTGCATCCAGACCGCGAGCCAATAACACAGAGTTGTGTTAGCAGACTTGTTGCAAAGTTTAAGGAAACAGGATCCATAGAAGATAAACCACGCAGTGGACCTTCAAGGAGGTCCACTGACGATGATACAG
Organism: Bathynomus jamesi; assembly: GCA_023014485.1. Classification (NCBI taxonomy): domain Eukaryota; kingdom Metazoa; phylum Arthropoda; class Malacostraca; order Isopoda; family Cirolanidae; genus Bathynomus; species Bathynomus jamesi. Next base: position 69,230 of record JAJOZX010008697.1, read on the forward strand.
CGACTGCTATCCTGGCTCATTTTAACAGAAGTCCCAAGTCTCTTCGGCGATTGTCCGCCGAGACAGGAGTGTCGAAAAGTAACATCCATCGCATTCTTCAGGCTCACAAATGGCGTCCATATAAACTTCAGATCCTACAGAAATTAAGCGAAGATGATCCCGACCGGCGGATGGAATTTTGTGAATGGGCTACGGAACAATATGCTCGGGATGCCAATTTCCCGTCCACCATTCTGTTCAGTGACGAGGCTGTTTTTTATGGAAATGGTGAGGTAAATCGACAGAACACCCGCTACTGGTCTCAAAACAACCCTCACTGGTATACCTCTTCAAAGGAACAAGGTGCATCTCGGGTGATGGTATGGTGTGGCATTTGGAAGGATCGCATCATATGCCCCCTCTTTTTCGATGAACATGTCACTGGAGGCACCTACCTACGTATGCTCAAGGAAGAAGCATTTCCCAGTGTCTTGAACGAAGAAGGAAATTTCCCAACATGGTTCCAGCAAGACGGCGCTCCTGCACATTATAGCACTCAAGTAAGGGAATACTTGTACCAACAATTCCCTGGTCATTGAATAGGACGTCGAGGGCCTGTGGAATGGCCAGCTAGAAGCCCGGATCTCACGCCACTAGATTTTTATCTCTGGGGCCACTTGAAAGCGCTGGTATACGCAGAGAAAATTAGGAGTGTTGAACATTTGCGGCAGCTCATTATTGGGGCATGTAACACCATTACTCCTGACATCATTCACCTTGTGCTTGCTGACTGGGTATCACGTCTGAATTTGTGTATTGAAAACAATGGTGGGCATATTGAGCACGTTTTGTAAATAAAAAAAAAGCTTTTGTTTTGTCTTTTTTTATTATTTTTCCTATGATGCCGGACTTATGGGACACACTGTAGATTTAATCACTTTCCATCAAAGAAAGTTCTCGACCACTCACACATTCCATTCTCTCTCATTATTGAAAGTTTAGGCTTTACCATCAACCCCAATTTTCCCTGGACTCATTTCGGTACTTTAATAGCCAAAATAGCATAGAAAAATTTGGTCTACTATGCAAGGTCAGGCATTATATTACTGATGAGGAAATGGCCATAATTTCTGAAAGCAATGTAAACTCCCAGATGGAATATTGTTCTCACCCGTGGACTGTGTGAGGTGAGGTTGCACACAGTTACACACAGTTAACTTAATTGAATCCAAAATAGAGCCACAACAAATTCAACAATTATCACATTACTAATAAATCTCCCTCCTTACAGTTGCGTACAAACATTTTTTTCACTCACATTTTTACAGATCTTTTCAGGGTAAATTTTCGAAAAAGCTTCACAGTATTGTTCCACCCCTCCGCACTCTATTCTAGGTTTACAAGGGCCTCAGGGGCACGCATACCTTAACTGTACAGATAACCTGTTATTGCAGCGCTTTCGTTCAAAACATTTATACTCCGATCAGCTACGTTGGGAACCCTCTCCCACAGAGTGTTTTTCTACCTGTCTACAATGTTCTTAACATTAAAGCACTTGTTTTCTGGTATTTATCCTTCTTAGACAGAGAAAATTCCCTATAAACGTGTGTGTTTTGGGATTGGTCAACCTCTTTTGTTAAAACAAAGGTCATGTGACGAAGAGAACTTCAACTTCACCTGAGATCCGAACCACGTGTCGCTACATCATCTGGACGCAGACGACAGTCACCTCTTCATTCCCTATTCATTCTTTTATCTTTACTAGTTTACTTCCTCCTTTGGTTAACCGGGCATGGATCATCGAATTTTCGATAGGCTGTAACTTCTGTAATGCTACCCAGCCAAAATGTCAATTAACTTTTCTCTGTTGCAACATGGCCATGACGTAGTCCTTCTCTATAGACTATTTCCAATCTATACCCCTGCACTATTTAAAAAAAAAAACTATTTAAGGCGATTTAATACAAGTAGGCTTAAAAACTATTTCTTCATTACTTCCATCTGTGCTGAAACTGCTGCAGATGAATTTCCTTATTTAAATTTAAGAAAATGAAGGTGATACTCTGCTCCCATTCCACATTTTATATATACTTAAATCAAAGATGACTTCTAATTCGTTTCATTCCGATTCGTGCTTTAACTTTATCGTTCTCTCTTTTGGGATTTATATCCTAGCAATAAAGCTTATCATTATCATCATTATGTGTAATCTTTCTTAACAGATTTAGAGTGATCCTGCTCCCATTTTTTAAAACTCCTTTCTGTGCCTCCTTCTGTATATATGAGTAAGTGAAAATATGTTTAAAAATGCTATATTTCCTCCCTACCCCTCACGATAAAGAGTAATTTACAAAATAAAATTAAGCAACTCTAAACTCAGTTCAATAACGACAAACTTAAGTTTCCTGATAAATTACGTCTCATCCTCAAGCTTCTTACTTTTTCAATAGGCTTCATTGTACGAAATGCGAATTAGATAATAAATAGATGAAAGAGAAATGATAACAGTTTTGACGGAATTTTCTATTTACCAAATTATTATACCAGAAATTTATATTTCGTACTTCAACTCAAATTGAAACTCAAGAATTCGTTATACGTCTTGCAAACAATAAAATGTTCTGCAATATTATCATAGACAGTTTATTCTTCTGTTTATACCCACAGTTACATTATGGAAGTATTATACCATGAACAACACTTTTGATAAGTCGGGTATATAAGGATTCCCGTTATGAATAATTAGCTATGATTTTTCTAAAACAAAATTTGACGATTCCTTGTTGTGTATCAACTGCACACTTAATTCTTTGTCTTTTGCTGAAAAATGGCGTATGAATTTTCTTAATTTGGCAACTTTGTTCCCAAATATAAATTAGTTTTTGTACATTAATATCCATAAATAATTTACAATAGAAATATAAAGACAAAATAAAAATTATCCTTTTTTAAACATTTTTATTCTTGTGTTAATTATATTAAAAAATTTTATTAGATATATTACAAAATGGTGGAAAAGTAATAATTTTATAAAGTTTGATGTAAAAAACCAAAATGAGTAAATATTCAGTCCAAATGTACAGTGATTTTTGACATTGAAGTCAACAAAAAACTACTTTGAACTTTTAAAAAACAAAAACAATTAAATAATAATAATAATAATAATAATAATAATAATAATAATAATACGTTTAACTGCTTTTAGTTAAAAATTTCTTAGCAATATTTAACAAAGGCAAGTCATAATTAGAATATCTCCAAGTCACTTTAAGTCAGTTTAGGAATTTCGGTCTGAGACTCAAAGAAGTTTTCTTCAAGGAGTAGTGATACCCACGAAACTCTTCCAATTAATACCATCACCATCCTCAGTATGGTTTCCTTCATATTGAAACCCATTCAAGTTTGATGCATGACATTTTGTATACCACCATGCACCGAGGTGGTGCTTCGAACAACTTAATTTGGGTGAATGTCGTTGTCTTGATCTTTTGTTGAAAATTTGTGACCTCTGTGACCACCAAAAGAATCTCCGGCGTTGCCTGAATATTCTCCTAAATCCAAGATGTATTTGGTAGTGGCATCTCCAATGTAAAAGTGTTCGTATTTGGCCCAACGCTTTTTCCCTCAAAGTCTTCAAGATCCACCTCAGTTCCATCAGAGTGTTTAACGAGGGCGTGAATGTTGTCAGACCGAGCCAAAATTCTCCCTTCAGATTCCCGAAACCGATCTGGTACTCAACCCATTTCCTGAAGAAGTTTTCTCTTTGTGGAAGAGCCTCTCGATGTTGAATCACCGTCCATCCACCTCCGTCAGTTGTTCATCACAGAAAACAGAAACGGGTCGGTTTTCGCAACAACTGAAAGGGTACACTTTTCGAACCCCAGATTCTTTATCCCCGAGATTGAAAAGATCCGCACAATTCCGAGGACTAGTTTGATCTTCTTTCAACTTGTCATTTGTCTTCTGCATTGAATGTAATTCATTTTCGTTCTCAGCAGCAAAGAATCTCTTGCGGAGTTCTCACACATTGCTAGAGTTTGAGACACACAAGCAGGAGAGAATCCAATCTCTTTGAAGAGGGTGTAAAGTCCTGTTGCTGTAGCATCACTGCTCCCTCCAAAACGAAAATTGTTACTAAAGTAACCATCAAAAAGTACATCAAAAGTTTCGATTCTGCCATTGTTGGAGCTTTTGCTAGTGAACCATTCCCGAAAATGGTTTCTAATAACTGGCTTTGAGATCTCTCCTTTTTATACAATGTTGCCTGTGTTATCGCTCGTCTATCTCAAAACATCCGGAATTTTGTGGGCGTATTTTAAAATCTAGATTATTTGTTTTATTTTTATTCATTACTGAAATTCTAAACGAGGCGTCTCCTCGAGATAACTCGCAAACATTTTATTGTATGAATTCTCACTGAATTTTGGAATTCAAATTTTTTCTTTTCATTTTAGCTATATTTAAGCTTAGAATTATCTTTCTTTATATTAATACTATTGTAAATTATCTCGAATGTCGTTTTGAGATTTTCTTTGGTTAAATCACTATTGCTGCTGTCCTTGAACTTCACTTTAAAACAACATTAGTGCCTATTTATTTCATTAAATAGATACGTTAACTTTGCTTTATTTGGTTGTCTTACTAATACCTAACCTGTTATCTTTCAGTTCGTCTTTCGTTAATGGAAATTTTCAGTTAAATGAGAATATGAGAACATTCTAATTTTTCAAATTACTACAGTACTCACTGAGTATTGAGTCAGTCCATGATCAGGGATATCCCGATTTCATGGTTAACTCCGTATACCACGCCAGTCAGTGGGTGGTAGAGACGCTGCTGCCCGCCATCTCTGACTGGCCTTCCACCTCGTGCGCGACCACATCTTACAATATAATACAGAATGAAGAGTCTTGTAATCACCGCTAAACGTAAAGATCTTCCGCTCCCAAAGGTTTAACCCCTCCATCTGCTAACATTGTTTTGATAGCTCAGATAGACACTGACTTAGACGCGTTGTCGTGGGCTGGTGGAAAACGAACCGTAGATTTAACCACTGCTCCAAATCATGGTTATCTCGGTGTCATGATCATAGATATGTGCGCAAAGGTTAACTCGATTCACATTTGAGTGAATCACGGATAACCGCATAAGTATTGCGAATCTAAAATTTACGCCGTTTATATAAATGAAGTGACGGTGAATCCTCTCATTTTAGCTCCTTCTTTTAACGCATTTAATATAGCTAAAATATGAAAATAAAAACCCACTCTAATAGACAGAGTTTATTTCCACGACAGTTTCGACGCCCACTGGCATCCTCCTCGGGTCGTGGAAATAAACTCTGTCAATTAGAGTGGGTTTTTATTTTCATATTTTGACCTTCACGTAGAAAAAAGTGAAGTTTTTCGCATTTAATATAGCTAAAATTTTCAAACAAAACAATGTTGTTGGACCACAGCAACATTTTTCTGCAGCTGACGCCATCTTTGGACTGGGTTAATGATACTTTTGATAAAACCTTTTATTTTTTATTAATAATTATGTCAATATATGAATTTACTTTAGTAAATATGTTATTTAGACGAACATTTAAAAAAAATAACTCACTTTAGGGGTAAAGGGGTCTTTTCTTTAATTAAATCGTTATCAACAATTTTTTATAGGTATTGTGAAGGTTCATATATATATAATATATATATATTATATATATATATATATATATATATATATATAATGTCGAAAAGTCGGGAAAAAAACAAAATTTCACATTTTTAAGTTTCGTTTTCCGATGAACGTCCATTCCCCTCCCCGTAAAAAGTAATACTAATGGTAATAAAATAAATAAATTAAAAATAAAATTAAAAGAAGGGAAAAAGAATCAGAGCAGCCCTCTTAAAGAATGTAAATTAGGATTTATATTTAAAATTGACTACGTATTGTTGTCGGAGAAAGAAACCTGCAAATATGCTTTAACCTTCCGAAAAAAGAAAGTCTTCATTATATATTTTTCTTTACCAATAAACAAAGCTATATGCAATAGCATTGTTTCTTTCCCTCAAGTTTTACTTACATTCTCAGTCCTTACACCCCTCCCGAAATAAAAAAAATTCCAGGCAAATACATTTAAGAACCACCCAATCAACCAAAGTTTGGGGGTCTCACCCCCGCATTGTTTTCCTATTAATATACATCGTGTACCAAAGAAGTTTTTAAAATCAATTAATATTTAGGGGGGCCTCATAAGCAACCATCCCTTCTAGGCCAAATTTACTATGCTTTCAGTCCTAAAATGTTTAGTTCAATTCATTTTCTACTTAATCAGTAGTCAATGTCTGTTTTAGTTTATGCTGTTCTTTAACTGCTGTTATTTGCCCTCATAATGAAACGCTAATAAAAAATTCGTGTATTTATGTTCCAATAATTAACTAAATTTGAGTCCTTGTGCGGAACCAATAAGAATATTTATAATTACTTGAAATTTTGCTCATTTTGTTTTTTTGCCAAATGGAATATATTGAGGGGTTGAGACGGTGAAATTTGCAATTTCGAAAAATAAAGGCCACTCTAATATATATATATATATATATTACTGTCGAAAAGTCGGAAAAAACCCACAATTTCACATTTTTAAGTTTTGTTTTCCGATGAACGTCCATTCCCCTTTCCGTACAAAGTAATAATAATGTTAATAAAATAAATAATAAAATAAAAATATAATTAAAAGCGGGATAAAAAAAATCACCGCAGCCCTCTTAAGGAATGTAAATTAGGATTTATATTTAAAATCGCCTACGTAATGCAATTGAGAAATAAAGCTGCAAATATGCTTTAACCTTCCGAAAAAAGAAAGTCTTGATTACATGTTATATACAATAGCATTTTTTCCTTTAAGTTTTACTTACATTCTCAGTCCATACACCCCTCCCGAAATAAAAAATTTCCAGACAAATCCATGAAATTATTGTCGAAGTTATTTATAACAAGGTTTATATAATTTTTTATAAGGTAGATCATTCTATCAAGAGCAACGTTATCCGTCATAGTATGAAAATAAAACGTGAGGAAACAAAGTTTAACTAAAACATAGCAACGTTCTGGAAACCAAAAATATGTCTACATTTTCATTTTTGTTTTTATTGTAAGAATGTGATATAAAACGAGATTTACTTGAAACCTTAAGGCAGTTGTATGTAACAAAATACTGTGTGTGTGTGTGTGTGTGTGTGTGTGTGTGTGTGTTGGTGTCATTTTACTGTCGGAAAAGACATAGATATGTTTTAAAATACTGGGATTCGTCCTCCTCACGAGAAACAATAATTCAACAAATTAAATTTAAGCAATTTTCCTCATTCAGCTCAACAACAAACTTAAAATTTACAATAAATTACTTCTCACCGACCCCCAATAAAAACCTAATTACCTTTTACATGGCCTCGTTGTACGAAATGCCAATTAATAATTAAAAAACGTGTGAAATAATAAAAACAAAATGACACGTTTTGTTTTGTATTTCTGTTTATCAATAGCTTAATTTTTATTGTATAGAGGTTGGATTGTTATGATCATACCCACAGCTACGTATACCCATTATATGACAAACAACAATTTTCTGTTTCTGGGTCAGGAACATGAATACCATTTAGAAATATTTTTCTATATTCTTTCAGCAACAAACTTCACTGATTCTTGTCGTGTATCATTCACTTCTTCGATGTAACAACCTTATTCTCAAATATGAAATAACTTTCTATACATTTATACCATAAATACCCTAAATACCCATTTATGAATATATCCATAAATTCATTTATATCCACAGTATAATTAACCAATAGAAAATAAATACGAAATGAAAATTAACCATTTTGAAAATTTTTCTGTGCTTTTCCTTTTCTATTATTTTGTTAAGGATGTTAATTTAGGAATTAAGCGTTCTTTTTCTTAAACTATTTTTGGGTAATAACATTTGAAATATTCATTTCAAACGTGTACTGAATTTCTCAAACTGGAGTTAACCCGTTAGCAATGTTAAATTATGGCATACAGTGTACTAAAATAAACCCCAAATCTACTACTATTACTACACTACTCTACTACTACTACTACTACTATATAATAATAATAATAATAGTAATAATAATAATTTATGTTAAAATATTCTTAGTGGGTATTTAACAAAGGGATTTCAAAGTTAAGAATATATCCATGTTATTTTCAAGTCAGTTAAGGAATCAGTCTGCGACTCAAAAACTAAAAACTTTTTCTTTAAGGAGTGATAATACCCGCGAAAACTAAGCCAGTTAATGTCATCAGTATATGAAGTATGGTTTCCCTCATACCGATACAACCTCGGTATTTAATCGGTTAATCGGAATTTCAATCTTTCATCAACTCAACCGGTGAACTCTGGAACAATCTTCCTCAATCCATCTTTTCCCCTGTCTATCATAAAATAAAACTTGTATTTTGTTATTCAATTATTTGATCTATTTTTTATTTTTGTAGTTAATATTCGTAGTTAAATAGTACATAGTACGAGTTATTACTATTATTCATTTAGATATTATTCATCACTTTCATCAACGTTGCTATATGTATATTTGACTATATTTATATTATATTCATATATTATTCTCGTATATTTGTATTATTCAAAAATTGTTGCTGACCTTACTCAACCTATACGATTATAAGGAGAGATTATTATCGTATAGTCATATCGTGTTTAACGATAATTTAGATTTAATATATCGGAATACATAGTTATTTTAGAATTCAATTTCACTAAGTTTACAAAACTTCCGACAGTAATATAAGGTGTCTCATAAGTCTGGCATCATAGGAGAAATTAATATTTTTCTATTTCTACAAACCATGATTCATATTTTTCTCTTTCTACAGGCCATAATGTCTGGGAGCAAGGAAGAACGAATCCAGATAATTCTACTCATAGGAAATCGGAGTCAAAGGGAGGCCGATGCTGAATTTAACAGAGTGCATCCAGATCGCGAGCCAATAACACAGAGTTGTGTTAGCAGACTTGTTGCAAATTTTAAGGAAACAGGATCCATAGAAGATAAACCACGCAGTGGACCTTCAAGGAGGTCCACTGACGGTGATACAGCGACTGCTATCCTGGCTCATTTTAACAGAAGTCCCAACAAGTCTCTTCGGCGATTGTCCGCCGAGACAGGAGTGTCGAAACCTAACATCCATCGCATTCTTCAGGCTCACAAATGGCGTCCATATAAACTTCAGATCCTACAGAAATTAAGCGAAGATGATCCCGACCGGCGGATGGAATTTTGTGAATGGGCTACGGAACAGTATGCTCGGGATGCCAATTTCCCGTCCACCATTCTGTTCAGTGACGAGGCTGTTTTTTATGGAAATGGTGAGGTAAATCGACAGAACACCCGCTACTGGTCTCAAAACAACCCTCACTGGTATACCTCTTCAAAGGAACAAGGTGCATCTCGGGTGATGGTATGGTGTGGCATTTGGAAGGATCGCATCATATGCCCCCTCTTTTTCGATGAACATGTCACTGGAGGCACCTACCTACGTATGCTCAAGGAAGAAGCATTTCCCAATGTCTTGAGCGAAGAAGGAAATTTCCCAACATGGTTCCTGCAAGACGGCGCTCCTGCACATTACAGCACCCAAGTAAGGGAATACTTGTACTAACAATTCCCTGGTCATTGAATAGGACGTCGAGGGCCTGTGGAATGGCCAGCTAGAAGCCCGGATCTCACGCCACTAGATTTTTATCTCTGGGGCCACTTGAAAGCGCTGGTATACGCAGAGAAATTACGAGTGTTGAACATTTGCGGCAGCGCATTATTGGGGCATGTAACACCATTACTCCTGACATCATTCACCTTGTGCTTGCTGACTGGGTATCACGTCTGAATTTGTGTATTGAAAACAATGGTGGACATATTGAGCACGTTTTGTAAATAAAAGCTTTTGTTTTGCCTTTTTTTATTATTTTTCCTATGATGCCGACTTATGGGACACCATGTAGATTTAATCACTTTCCATCAAAGAAAGTTCTCGACCACTCACACATTCCATTCTCTCTCATTATTGAAAGTTTAGGCTTTACCATCAACCCCAATTTTCCCTGGACTCATTTCGGTACTTTAATAGCCAAAATAGCATAGAAAAATTTGGTCTACTATGTAAGGTCAGGCATTATATTACTGATGAGCAAATGGCCACAATTTCTGAAAGGAATGTGCACTCCCAGATGGAATATTGTTCTCACCCGTGGACTGTGTGAGGTGAGGTTGCACACAGTTAACTTAATTGAATCCAAAACAGAGCCACAACAAATTTAACAATTATCACATTACTAATAAATCTCCCTCCTTACAGTTGCGTACAAACATTTTTTTCACTCACATTTTTAAAGATCTTTTCAGGGTAAATTTTCGAAAAAGCTTCACAGTATTGTAACACCCCTCCGCACTCTATTCTAGGTTTACAAGGACCTCAGTGGGGCACGCATACCTTAACTGTACAGATAACCTGTTATTGCAGCGCTTTCGTTCAAAACTCATTTATACTCCGATCAGCTACGTTGGGAACCCTCTCCCACAGTGTTTTTCTACCTTTCTACAATGTTCTTAACATTAAAGCACTTGTTTTCTGGTATTTGTCCTTCTTAGACAGAGAAAATTCCCTATAAAAGTGTATGTTTTGGGGATTGGTTAACCTCTTTTGTTAAAACAAAGGTCATGTGACGAAGAGAACTAACTTCACCTGAGATCCGAACCACGTGTCGCTACATCATCTGGACGCAGAGACAGTCACCTCTTCATTCCCTATTCATTCTTTATCTTTACTAGTTTACTTCCTCCTTTGGCTAACCAGGATGGATCATCGAATTTTCGATAGCTGTAACTTCTGTAATGCTACCCAGCCAAATGTCAATTAACTTTTCTGTGTTGCAACATGGCCATGACGTAGTCCTTCTCTATAGACTATTTCCACTCTATACCCCTGCACTATTTATTTAAAAAAAAACTATTTAAGGCGATTTAATACAAGTAGGCTTAAAAACTATTTCTTCATTACTTCCATTGTGCTGAAACTGCTGCAGATGAATTTTCTTATTTAAATTTAACGAAATGAGGTGATATCTGCTCCCATTCCACATTTTATATATACTTAAATCAAAGATGACTTTAATTCGTTTCATTCCGATTCGTGCTTTAACTTTATCGTTCTTCTCTTTTGGATTTATATCCAATAAAGCTTATCATTATCATTATCATCATTATGTGTAATCTTTTTAACAGATTTAGAGTGATCCTGCTCCCATTTTTTAAAACTCTTTCTCTGCCTCCTTCTGTATATATATATCTGAGTAAGTGAAATTATGTTTAAAAATGCTGTATTTCCTCCCTCCCCTCACGATAAAGAGTGATTTACAAAATAAAATTAAGCAATTCTAAACTCAGTTCAATTACGACAAACTTAAGTTTCATGATAAATTGAGTCTCATCCTCAAGCTTCTTACTTTTGGAATATGCTTCATTGTATTAAATGCGAATTAGATAATAAATAGATGAAAGAGAAATGATAACAATTTTGACGGAATTTTCTATTTACCAAATTACTATACCGGAAATTTATATTTCGTACTTCAACTCAAATTAAAACTCAAGAATTCGTTATACGTCTTGGAAACAATAAAATGCTCTGCAATATTATCGTAGAGAGTTTATTCTTCTATTTATACCCACAGTTACAGTATGGAAGTATTATATCATGAACAACACTTTTGATAAGTTGGGTATATAAGGATTCCCGTTATGAATAATTAGCTATGATTTTTCTAAAACAAAATTTGACGATTCCTTGTTGTGTATCAACTGCACACTTAATTCTTTGTCTTTTGATGAAGAATGGCGTATGAATTTTCTTAATATTGGCAACTTTGTTCCCAAATATAAATTACTTTTTGAACATTAATATCCATAAATAATTTACCAAAGGAAATATAAAGACAAAATAAAAATTATCTATTTTTTAAACATTTTTATTCTTGTGTTAATTATATTAAAAATTATGTTATTAGATATATTACAAAATGGTGTAAAAGTAATAATTTTATAAAAAGTTTTATGTAAAAAACCAAAATGAGTAAATATTCAGTCCAAATGTACAGTGAATTTTTGACTTTCAAGTCAACAAAAAAACTACTTTGAACTTTAAAACAACAAAAACTATTAATAATAATAATAAATAATATTATAATATAATAATATAATAATAATAATAATAATAATATACGTTTAACTGCTTTTAGTTAAAAATTTATTAGCAATATTTAAGAAAGGCAAGTCATAATTAAGAATATCTCCAAGTCACTTTCAAGTCAGTTTTGGAATTTCGGTCTGAGACTCAAAGAAGTTTTCTTCAAGGAGTGGTGATACCCACGAAACTCCTTCCAATTAATACCATCACGTACTCAGTATGGTTTCCTTCATATTGATACCCATTCAAGTTTGATGCATGACATTTTGTATACCACCATGCACCGTGGTGGTTCTTCGAACAACTTACAGTTGGGTGAATGTCGTTGTCTTGATCTTTTGTTGAAAATTTGTGACCTCTGTGACCACCAAAAGAATCTCCGGCGTTGCCTGAATATTCTCCTAAATCCAAGATGTATTTGGTAGTGGCATCTCCAATGTAAAAGTGTTCGTATTTGGCCCAACGCTTTTTCCCTCAAAGTCTTCAAGATCCACCTCAGTTCCATCAGAGTGTTTAACGAGGGCGTGAATGTTGTCTAGACCGAGCCAAAATTCTCCCTTCAAGTTCCCGAAACCGATCTGGTACTCAAGCCATTTCCTGAAGAAATTTTCTCTTTGTGGAAGAGCCTCTCGATGTTGAATCACCGTCCATCCACCTCCGTCAGTTGTCTGATCACAGAAAACGGAAACGGGTCGGTTTTCGCAACAACTGAAAGGGTACACTTTTCGACCCCAGATTCTTTATCCCCGAGATTGAAAAGATCCGCACAATTCCGAGGACTAGTTTCATTTCTTTCAACTTGCCATTTGTCTTCTGCATTGAATGTAATTTCATTTTCGTTCTCAGCAGCAAAGAATCTCTTGCGGAGTTCTCACACATTGCTAGAGTTTGAGACACACAAGCAGGAGAGAATCCAATCTCATTGAAGAGGGTGTAAAGTCCTGTTGCTGTAGCATCACTGCTCCCTCCAAAACGAAAATTGTTACTAAAGTAACCATCAAAAAGTACATCAAATGTTTCGATTCTGCCATTGTTGGAGCTTTTGTTAGTGAACCATTCCCGAAAATGGTTTCTAATAACTGGCTTTGAGATCACTCCTTTTTATACAATGTTGCCTGTGTTATCAATGGCTCGTCTATCTCAAAACATCCGGAATTTTGTGGGCGTATTTTAAAATCTAGATTATTTGTTTTATTTTTATTCCATTACTGAAATTCTAACGAGGCGTCTCCTCGAGATAACTCGCAAACATTTTTATTTTATGAATTCTCAATGAAGTTTGGAATTCAAATTTTTCATTTTCATTTTAGCTATATTTAAGCTTAGAATTATCTTTCTTTATATTAATGCTATTGTAAATTATCTCGAATGTCGCGTTTTGATATTTTGTTTGGTTAAATCACTATTGCTGCTGTCCTTTGAACTTCACTTTAAAACAAATTAGTGCCTATTTATTTCATTGAATAGATACGTTAACGTTGCTTTATTTGGTTGTCTTACTAATACCTAACCTGTTATCTTTCAATTCGTCTTTCGTTAATGGAAATTTTAGTTGAATGAGAATATGAGAACATTCTAATTTTTTAAATTACTACAGTACTCACTGAGTATTGAGGGTCAGGCCATGATCAGGGATAACCCGATTTCATGGTTAACTCCTGTAGTAATGTCTAATTAAAAATTAGAATGTTTTGGTTATAAGAAATTAAAAGAATATAATAATATTTAATAAATATAATTACGATAAATTATGGTTTGTCTATATTAAAATTATATTTAATTAAATGTTTTGGTTATAAGAATTAATAGAGATGTAGTGTTTAACGTTTTATTATTTATTATACTTCATTATTTACTCTACTTTCTGCTCTCTATTGCATTTATCGCTTGCTTTCTCTGTACTACACTCGTTTTCACTGTACCGTATAAATTCATGGTAGCCACGCCGAGACTATGAAAGTCGTTACAACACAAAGGGGGAAGGGGGGTTCATTAACACTCTTTTTAACGCTTGTTAACACTTTATTTAATTCCAAAAATGCTTTAATTAATTTGGGGGGATGCGAGCTGGTAGATTCAATTATAATAATTTTACGTCGGAGAGGGGCACAAAACAATTAATTAATTTTAAGGTTACATGGCCCCAACTTTACGCTTATCGCGCTGCCGAATGACTGTTGGTATATTTCGAAACCCAGCCTTCGTGGGCTGACTTTTTGTGTTGCCCATTCGTATTTAATAATTTTAATAAACAAACCATCATTTATCTTAATTTTTACATATTACATATTATTATCTTCATTAATCGAACATTATTAAAATTCATAATTAGACTACTATACTCAACCATAATTTATTGTAATTACATCCATTAAATATTATTGTATTCTTTTAATTTGCACTCCCAACTCGTATTTTATAAGTTTAATATATTCGAACATTAATTTATAAACAAACATTTAATTCTTAATTAGACATTACTATAGAGAGTATAAGGATGTTTAACAAATGTAATTAAGATAAATAATGGTTTGTTTATTGAAATTATAAAATACGAATTGGCAACACAAGGAGTCGGCCCGCGGAGGCTGGGTAGAAATACCCTCCAGTCACCGGCCGGTTTTGCGCCCAAGACCTTGGTGTTTTGCGTGTTAGAATGTAATTGTGAATTTAGGCTATTCTTTTGTGTCTCTCTCGGCTTAAGTATTATAATTAAATCCCCCTCGCATTACCCCGTTTAACTAAGTGTTTTCGGCATAAATAAAGTTAGTAAAAAGTGTAATGAAGAGTATGATTAATTCCCGGTCTTCCCTTTGAATTGTTAACGGTTTTCATTAGGCCGCGTCTACCACGCATTTATAAAGCACGCGAAAAGCGAGTAAAAAGTGTGTAAAGAGAATGATTAATGATAGAAGAGAAATGAAATAAAGAGAAAATAGTACCAAAAGCGAAGATAAGAAAGGTTTAATAAAGAAAATCACGATATTTTGGTGGCAAGCGGTGGCCATAATTACAGTTAATTACGGGGCTTTCCCACGTGCTTTATATTTCGGTTAAAATTGTTGCTACCGGTACGTATTATAGCTTATAGCATTAATGAATATTCTGTTTCGATTAGTTAAATAGCAAGATACAAAGTGTACCCCGTTTGCAAGCAAATTTCGATTTCCATTCCTTAAAAATTCATTGTAAATGTAATTCAAAATGGCGTCTCACTTTCGAAATCCTAAGAGCCTTTTTGTAATGTTCGCGGTTAAAAATTTTTTTTTCTCTTTTCGTTGGAATCCCGATTGTTTTCAAACCGACTTACATTTGCGCTTCCATGGAGTCGGACTCTGTCTCGACTCAATTTGAGTCTGAAATTTAATTCGAGAGTCGTTTATTCCATCTTTCTTCGCGATGTTTCTTTAGATTTCGTTGCTTTCGGTCAGAGAGAAATTTCAAAATTGAAAAACGCGGTCCGGTGACTCATTTCTTTTCATTTCTTTTCGTCCACTTTTACTCCTGTCCTAAAGCCTACCTTTCTGTGTTTACAGTCTTTTTTTGGTGTTTACATTTTCTGAATTAGTAATAATTGTGATGGTAATAATAATAATAATGATTAGTACATAAATTTTACACTTAACTTATACAAATTAATTTTTTTTAGTTGTTTAAATACATGGTGACATGCATTTTTGTACGGTAAGATTTACAAAGGTTGTGCGTAAATTTGGAACGCATTTCTAGGTAATGATAATATGATGTATTATATATATATATATATATATATATATATATATATATATATATATATATATATATATATATAGTATATAGTAGAGCATTCTAAGAATTCAATAAACATGTAACAAAATTTTCCAGAATTTATTAGTAGAGTTTTTAAGATTATTCTTTGACTAGATGTATATAATGGATTTACAGGTCGACACATCAACATCAAATGTGTATAATTTTAAGGATCGCTTGGTAGTTTCGCTTTATAGTTTAAGTTAATTTTAAAGTGAAGTCGAAAAATAATCTTAAGGATACTAATTCATACTGGGTCAAATTCGGACGCTGAAAGATTATATTTGCCGTATAAAAAATTGTGACTTCAAAATAAGCAAAATTTGTTAATTGAAATAGAGAAATTGTTTCCGTAAATCCTTTTGATAAATTAATTTCGTTTTTTTTAATTTTTTATATATATTCATTAATTTTTATATTTTTTTTAGGTAGGCTGTTTTTGTTGTCTATTTTTTTCTTTCTTTCATTTTCAAGACAATTCCGAGTGATATGTTGTATGGTTAGGCTGTTTAAATTTTTTTATTCTGAAATTAAATTTTATTGTGTTAGGGAGTGGTTTTTTTTTTGTTTAACGTTTTATTTTGGGTATTAAAAATGAAAAATGTATTTTTTTTACGTTCGCGCGTTTGCATAGAAAATATTACAAAATTATGTCAGGATGTATGCAGTTTCATTCGGTTAGGAATATTTTTATAGAGGCTCGCTTACAAACAAAGCGAACATCTTCCTTATGCAGTGATTTGTTTAATTTTTTTGGTTACATAGTAGGTTGCGTGTATTTTTGGGTTCATAATATCTGTTCTTATTTAGAATAACGATGTAAATTTGTAGTTTCACTTGGAAACGATAAATTATAGGATTTTTGTGATTTACAAACCATACTGGGTTTTGTTTGCAGGAGAGAGTTGTCTCTCAGATGTAATTTGTGAATTGCGAATTTGCTTCCTATGGAATTTAGCTTTTCAAGTTGGAATTAATGTATTAAATTAATTTTCGGTATTAATATTGAATTTTTTTTATTTAATATCTGTTTTGAAAAATTTTATTTTTTTAAACTTCAGTTGGGTTTAATAATGCAGTTAAAACATTGGCTCGAGTGTTCACCCGAGATGGAGCCTTTTAGATGGCCAGTAACGTTTTCGTGGCATCTATGTGAGCTTCCCCCAAGTGTAAGAGGGTTCGTGATTTTCAGAGAATTGATGACATGAAGTTTCTGGGTTTCAGTTTTGCCTTTTGTATTTGAATGTATGGATGTGATTTCTGAAGGTAGTTTGAATGATAATATTTGTTAAATTAATAATAACGTTACTATGTATGGGCGCTTTTATATTTATACTGTACAATTTTGTTTCGTGCGTTTTATGAAATTTTTTTATCTTCTCCGATGTAACTGCCATAAGTGACCAAGTGACCTTATTGGTAGCTAGGCTGTGATTAAAATTTTATGAATTCTCTAAAATTTGTAATAGTTTTTCCGTGAATTTGGCCAGAGCAAATTTGTAGTTATTGTTTCGAAGTGAACTGTCGAGAAAATTCGGTAAATTAAATATGAAATGATAACACTGGTCAACACTCATTTTATTGCCAATCATATTAGAGTGATTTTGGGGTAACTTTGTGGTGCTGATTCCGAATATGACATCGGTTTTGCTAGATTGGCTCTAATTTATGAGATAATTGGTACCCCATTGAAACACGTAAAAATGCAAAAAATTTAATGTTCAGGCGGAGCCTACTTACAAATTGCATTGAAATTGTCTCAAATCATACAAAAGTAAACACATGAAATACATAATGGCATTTTATTCGGTCTCACCATCTAGAATGTTCCGGTAGTTTCCCATATGCACGCGTTATGGTTACGTTTCCTATTAATTGAGGGTATTCATTATCTCAAGAACTAGAGCCAAATCGGAAAAACTACTTTCATTTTGGAATTCAGCAACCCCAAAATACCCTAAATTCGTACGAATTTCCTTGGCAACGAAAAAAAAAAGTTTTTTTGTTGACCTGTGTAATCGGTAGCAGTATAAACGTTTCGAATAACTTTTTTTTCAAAATTTCAAGAGGCTCGATTTGGAGGCAGCTAAGTTGGATCCAAATTCCATTCATTGAGTTTAGTTGACCCGATAGGTGATCGATCACCGATGAGAGAGAAGAGATGAGATGAGAAGAGAAAGAGAAACCGAAACCGAATGCGCAGGGACTTGGCGCAGGACAGTTTCGGAAGAGAAGAGACAGAGAAGAGAAACTGAATGTGCAGGGACTTGGCACAGGACAGTTTCGATGGTCTACTGGTATTTTTCGGGCAGTAGCTGGTCACGCTGCTCGATGCTTCGCTAAATATGTGTTTTAGCGCTCGGTAGGCAAACCACGAGCGTTTGAATGAGTGTCTAAGGCTTTACTGCCCATACAGACATACAGTAGGTTTGTTGCGAAACTGCCCAGGCGAAGTGATCGTTTGATTATTGCCAGTAAGAGAGTCTTTCAGCTGGACGTAGGAAGAGCAGCGTTCACCGACAAAAGTTGAGATGAGACAGGCGAGTTGATTCGTCGACTTCTAGATTTGCAAATTCCGTCCAATTCCGGTGCGTGGTTCCACTTTCAGTATATCTCCCCCCCTGATCCTTTTAGAATTGGACGTCTCTCTTGTTTTATTTTTCGCCATTTGGAGAGAGAGCGGAACCAACCTAAAGCGTGCTGACCTGTTGCATGGTGATGTAATCCCTTGCATTCTATCGAAGTGAGCAGGAGCTGCGATTGAAAATTGAAGAAGTCCGTTGTCAGCGTGCGGATTGTGATCTAAATAACGTCCAGCTATGAATGTACTGATTATTATGTAATGAAATTATAAGTGAAAGGGTGCGATTATTGCCCATATTTGTTGTGCATTTCGTGAAATAGTATGTGCGCTCTGGTCAGTATTTTATATAAACGTTTTTTTATTTTTCTATGTTGCCCTGATAGTAACTATGTAACTGCATAAATAATTGTTTCGAATGTAAAGCGATCTTTGATGAGGAATCGCTGGAATAGATTGGGGACTTGAAATTTGTTGTAGCCTGTTAAGAAAATTTTCCATTATTTTTTGGCACGTTATAGATTCGTTACAGGTTGTAAATTTGATTATTAGTGTGAAATGTTATTTTATGCAAATGTTGTGAAAATTATAGTTTGTTTTCGATTTTTATAAAATGATACAAAATATCTGATATGTGGAATTTGCCATTCTAATGATTTCTTCTTTACTAACTTGAATTTTGTTAAAGAAAAAAGAAAAAAAAATTGTAAAATAAATAACTTTGTTGAATAAATAAATAAATTTGTTATACGATATTAATAAGTTTTCCTAGTGTAAAACTTATTTTCAAGGGGGTGATGCGAGTGTAGTAATGTCTAATTAAAAATAGAATGTTTTGCTTAAAAAATTAAAAGAATATAACAATATTTAATAAATATAATTACGATAAATTATGGTTTGTCTATATTAAAATTATATTAATTAGAATGTTTTGGCTATAAGAATTAATAGAGAGTATAAGGATGTTTAACAAATGTAATTAAGATAAATAATGGTTTGTTTATTGAAATTATAAAATACGAATTGGCAACACAAGGAGTCGGCCCCGGAGGCTGGGTAAAAATACCCTCCAGTCATCGGCCGGCCTTGCGCCAAGACCTTGGTGTTTTGCGTGTTAGAATGTAATTGTGAATTTAGGCTATTCTTTTGTGTCTTCTCGGCTTACGTATTATAATTAAATCCCCCCCTCGCATTACCCCGTTTAACTAAGTGTTTTCGGCATAAATAAAGTTAGTAAAATGTTAATGAGCGTATAATTACCCCCCCCCCCGGTCTCCCTTGCATTGTTTGAAATGATAACGGTTTTCCACCTCGGCCCATGCTACCGTATTTATAAAGTACAGCCGAAAGCGAGTGAAAAGCGTGTAAAGAGAATCATTAATGGTAGAAGAAAAAGGAAAGTAAATAATTATACAAATGAAGGAAGGGGAATCACTACACTCCCTATACCCCGCCAGTCAGTGGGTGGTAGAGACGCTGCTGCCCGCCATCTCTGACTGGCTTTCCACCTCGTGCGCCACCACATCTTACAATATAATACAGAATGAAGAAGTTTGTACTCACCGCAAAACGTAAAGATCTTCACTCCCGAAGGTTTAACCCCTCGCTCTTCTAACATTCCTTTGATTGTTCAGAGGGACACTGACTGAGACGCGTTGTGGTGGGCTGGCGGAAGACGAACCGTAGTTGTAAACACTGCCCAAATCATGGTTATTTCGGTGTCATGGTCATGGATATGTGCGCAATGGCCATAATTGGTAAATCACGGTTAATTCGATTCACATTTGACTGAATCTCGGATAAACGCATAAGTATTGCGTGTCCAAAATTTACGCCGTTTATATAAATGAAGTGAGGCTCAATCTTCTCATCTGAGCTCTACATTTTAGCGCACTATATAACTAAAATTTTCAGACAAACAATGTTGTTGGACCACGGCAACATTTTTCTGCAGCTGACGCCATCTTTGGACTGAGTTAATGATACACTTGATAAAACCTTTTATTGTTTATCAATAATTATGCCAATATATGAATTTTCTTCAGTAAATATGTTATTTAGAGGAACATTTAAAAAAATCATTATTCGGGGTAAAGGTTCTTTATTTTAGTTAAATCGTTACCAACAAATTGTGTATAGGGGTTATGAAGGTTCATATATACATATTAGGGTGATTCAAAAATTGACCGAAAAAAAATTTTTGGGATTTTTTTTCGGGCCACCCTCTGATTACGTTTAATTTGGTAAGAAAGTAATGCATGCAAATTTTGAATTACAAAAATTAATTTTTAGGGGTCGCTACCATAAGTTAAAAATCAGACACAAAATAAGAAATATATGTTGTTTCCACACCACCTTGAGGTAAAGCATACGGCGCGTTACCTTTTTTTGAAGTGAAAGTTCCCCGGTAGGCCTATCATAACCACTCTACATTTTCAAATTGACCGTTCTTCTGTAATGATAATAAGACTTCGTAATAATAATAACCTTTTGTTCATTATATTTCCCTGTTAATTTCTTAATGATGATATTGTATTCTTGTTTTTATTTGGAAGAGCAGCTCTATATTTCTTTACCACTTGGATGAGATACTGTTTCTGTTCTTCATCATTTGTGATTAGTTTGTTGTATTGATCGACTAATCTAACTCCTCTTTCTGTCATTAACAACTTGAATTTTTCTTATGACTTTTTTTACGTTGTTGTAGCAATCATCTTCATTCCACACTTCAGAGTTCTTATTAAGAAACGTTGATGGTAAACCAAGTCTATTAAAAAATTATTTTGTATTTGCACTAACAAAGTCTTCCAGTTCTCTGTTTTCAATAACTTCAGTGTCAATAACCGCTTTTTTCTCTGGATTTCGCCGTTTTGTAATGCTTGCTTCATTCGGTTTTTTTTGGTGTAGCACGCCATCATCAAAGAAAGCAAATGCTATTAACTCCTCTGAAAGATACCATAAATGATTCATCATTTTCTTCAGGGCAACAGTTGCAATGCGTTCATCTTTCAGTTTGTACAGTTGCAGTTTCTTCAACATCTCTAAATCGAGACGAGGAGCGAGAACTGAAACTGACGCTGTAAACCAGGATTTAACATATACGTGTACAGCAAAGAGGCAGATATCTCTAAGGCCTTTTTCTTCGCTGGGTGTTAATTTAAATTGTGTTTTAAACAACCAAATTTTCACGGCATAAATGACTTTTGCCATCCATCTTGCTCGGTGAACGTCAGCTGGTCTTCTGAATGAAACACCTCTCTTTGGTACTCCACCAAGGAAAATGATTGTCAGTTCTAGCAATTCTTTGTAATCGTCACGAGGTTGATGTTCTTCAAGTTGAGTGGTAGCAAACTCAATAACTTCTGTTTTATATGAGTAATACTGGGTATGGTATTTGGATCATCTAATGCTGTTCTGTAGTTTTTTGTGTCTAATTTTGACCATTTCATTCTAAATCGTTTGAAAATTGCAATATCAGGTCTTGATGATGCAGGCAATGAATGCGAAACAAAAGCTTCTAACACTATTTCTAGTATGTGATGCCTGCAGGCCAGCCACAGCATACGTTTGTTCATTTTCTGTTCTAGAAGAACACAGGCACCATTTCTACGACCTGTATTCAATGCTGTGGTGTCAAAACACATGCATTTTATTTTGTCTGAGATATCCCAATCCAAACAAGCTTGGTGGACGGCATTTGCAGTTAATTCTCCTGTGCTTGCAGTGATTTTTGGAACACCAAGAAGTTGATCAATGCCATCTCCTGAAATCAGTATAGGGAGTCGTTCAACAACTTCTCGTCCTGTTATGTCTTCTATTAGTTTTCCGTTCCAATGAATGGCTAAAGGAACATCAGCTTTAAACTCTTTCTTAAAATTTTCTCCAAATTTTTTCCGAAATTTTTCTCTTGCTCTTCTTATAGATGAATAACTGACAGTGAATTCTTCTGTATATTTTCCAAGACCTTCAATTGTTGGTATCATTACTAATGATGCACTTCTATTGCTCATTTTTGTTACATCAAGGGCTGCAAGCAATGTATCATCAAGCAATTTTTGTTTCTTTCGTACAGTCTGTTTTGAGGTGCATGGTTCACTAGGATCAACCGTAAACTCTTCATCAGATGTTGTATTTTGTCTTTCAGCACCAGAACTGCTAGTTGAGTCACTGAGAACTACAGTTTCTTCAAATCTCGACATTTCTCTTGCTTTTCTTATGTTTAATTGTTCTTCCTTTTTCTTAGCATACTTTTCTTTCTTTGCAAACCCTTTATCAATCCTATCCATTTTTCCTTTTCGCCCCTGTTCTCGCTGGAGTTTTAGAAATAGCTTATCTTCTTCAATATCAATTAGCTTCATAGCGTCTGCATGTACTATATCAAACAGGCTATCTAATTCTTGGTTCCATTTGGTTTGCTTATCTAATACATTTTTTGATTGTTTCGCGTTATTCTCTTTATTTTTCTTTAATCCTTGCCATTCTTTGAACAGTTTCTCAATTTTGTCAACAACGTGCGACTTCTTTCTAGTTGGAATTCGTGCTCCTCCCCATACTGCCAACACATTATTTGCAGTAGACAAGCAAGCTTCTCGAATTGTTTGTTTTTTGTTTCTGTAAGCCATAAACAAAGCCATAGTTTCTCGCTTTGATGGAAGAACTGTTGTTTTAAGTGTATCTGATGGTTGTCCAATAAGCCAAACATTAGTATCTTTTCTGGTGTGCATAGCAGTACCCCTGCTAGAAGATGGTGGGGGTTCCATGACGAGAGTTGACAGCAGAACCTCTTACACTCACGACAGTCAGACGACTACTGAATTATAGCTGTACAGACAGTACAGTGTACAAGTGCCGGTTGCCCTCAATATTCGGTCACAACAGAGTGTAAGTGGTTACAAGAGTGTTGTGTTTACTCAGAACTGTTAGCTCTATGTGCATTAACGCACTTATCACACGGAACAGATATTATAAGAAAAACGTCAGAGTTCAAAACTCAATTTCCTGAAAGTAAACAGAAAAGTAATAGTTTAGATTACGGATGCGACCCCTAAAATACATTAGAATCACCTGAAATTTTGTATACATTACGTTTTTACCAAATTAAACATAATTAGAGTGGCCCGGAAAAAATCTAACAATCGATATTTTTGAATGACAATAATACACACACATACACACACACTCACACACATATATATATATATATATAGTCATGCGGTTTGCTTCTACAAAGCTTCAATTTAATATTTAGGAGAAATCCAATGACAAGGAGGAATGTAAATGCCATGAAAAGTCTTCTTTAATGCGCAACGTTTCGAGCAATACGCTCATCATCAGGCTAGATAATAACAATATGAAATTAGAATCAATAAATAAATGTGAACAAGACAAAATAATTTCTATAAAACCTATTCATTAAAAGCAAATTTTAAAAAGACTAAAAGAAGAGGGTTAAATTCAAAGTTATAAAAATTTACATATAAAATTACAAGAAATTTAAAAAGCTATTTTTAAATTACATATAGTAAATTTGAAATTAGTACACTGGAATAATTAACACTAATACAATGGAATAATTAACACTACGAACCTTTCAATGCTGGTTCCGAGGCACGAGTAATTTAAAACAAAACAAAACAGGAAACAAGCTATGGGTTGGGCGGTTGGAGAGTTATAAGTTGGGGAGGGGGGAGGGGGGAGGGGAGTTGGGGAGGGGGGATTATAAAAAATTTAGAGGGACAGCTGAGGAATCCACGTTTAGAGAAGGGGTCAATGTTTTAATATAAAGAGATTCCAAAATTCTAAGTGAGTTAGGACAAGAATTACAACCGAGAATTTTAAAATTATCTAAAGTGACATCAGTTTTACATTTTATACTATGTTCCCGAATACTAGAGGCTTCTTTTTTATTTAAAATTTTACCTGTTCGGCAACTTATTCCCATATGAGAATAAAATCTAGCCCTGAGGGAGCGCACGGTGCTGCCAATATAAGTACCAAGGAGACACCTTGGGCAGGTAAATAAATATACAACACCGCTACGCAACGAATCAGGAGTTCGATCCTTCGCTGAGAAAAAGCTACCTAAAGACATTTTGTTAATAAATATAATGCGAAAATCAGTATGATAAAAAAATTTTCTTAACAACTTTGTAAATTTAAGTTTAAATTCTTTATTCATGGGACCCATTTCAGGTACCAGGAAATATTTTATATCTTTAGGCACTGAAATACAGGGAAGTTGAGGGCTATAAACATTATTTAAGAAAGATCTTATTAGTTTATCTACATATTGAACAGGAAAACTATTATTGGTAAAATATGATCTTAAATTATTAAATTCATCGTTTAGTAAGGTAAAACTAGAGGTCAAATTATATCCTCTGAACAAGAGAGTTTTAATACACGACATCTTATAGTTAAAATCAGTAAAACTAAAGAAATTCATGCCCAAACCAGTAAAAGTGGGTTTCCTGTAAACTGATGTAGTAATAGAATCACCTTTTTTCGAAATTAAAAGATCTAAAAAGGGAAGGGAGCCATTTTTCTCAGTTTCCATTGTATAAGTTATATTGGGGTGCAGAGAATTTAAGAAGTTAAAAAATTGTTGCGCTTGTACAGCATTATCAAAAACAGCTATCGAGTCATCAACGAAGCGTCGATAGAAAATTGGTTTACAATGGGTGGGAGATTGTCTAAAAATTACACTTTCTAAATGAGTCATAAAAAAATCAGCTGATAAAGGTCCGACGGGTGATCCCATCCCAACACCATCAATTTGTTGGTAAACCTTATTATTGAAAGTAAAATAACATTGCTTAAAAACCAATTCTAAAAGTTCCTTAAAATAAGACCATGAAAAACCATGAAAACTATCATCAGAGCTAAAAACCCTATCTAAAATAATGGCAATAGTTTCTGATACAGGTACATTCGTGAAAAGCGACTTTACATCAAAACTGACAAAAAACTTTTTTGAATCGAAATTCTCACTAAGAAGATCTTTTTGAAATTCATAAGTTATTTATAGTATAAGCATTTTTCGCAAAAGGTGACAGGAGACCAACAACAAATTTTGCCAATTGAAAGGTAGGTAAGTTATACGAAGCTAAAATAGGACGGAGAGGTGTTCCAACTTTATGGATTTTAGGCAAACAGTATAATTGAGCAAGATCAGAACCAGATACGAACAACTGAGAGTAAGTATCGTTTTTTATTATCTTTAAAGACTTTAATCGTGACAAAAATCTATTAACTTGGTCTTCCAACCTTAAAATGACTTTATTGACGGGTTCAAGAATTTGTTTGAATTTGCTAACATCACTTAGGATTTCATTAGTTTTATTTATGTAATCAGATTTATTCAAAATAACAACTCCGTTGCCCTTGTCCGGTCTAGTCACAACAATCTCCTGGTTCTTTGCCAAATTCTTAATAACCTGCAAGTCACTCTTCTTAAATATGAAAGATTTAAATTTAAGGTTTCTAAGTTTGTGAAAAAATTCATGAGTTAAATTAGCAAACTGACATTTAAAATTATTAAAATCACCGACATGGGGAACATTTTTCAAGCCATTAAAAAAATTTTCAAAGTAAAGAAAAAACGAAGGCTTATATATTTGAAATAACGGAAGCTTAAATTGCAAGCCAAGTGAGAGTAAAAACTTTTCCCGAGGGGAGAGGGTGTAACTAGAAAAATTCGAAATTACTTTATCAGAATTGAAAAAATTAGGTGAATTCAGGCCCAGGGCCTTTAACTTACGTTCATGAGTTTCAGAAATGGTAGAATGAAACTTTTCAAGTTCATGTTGTACAAGAGAAATTATTAATAAATAATCCAACAACGAAAGGGTATTTTTAAAGGTAATTATATGATGCTCAAGCGACTTATTATGCGAGTCTGAAATTTTGATTTTATAATTAATTTCATTATTTAATAAATATTCCAGGGAAGATTGATAAAATTCAGAGTCATATAGATTGTCACGATAAAGTTTGAAGTAAACGAATTTCGGGAAAACCCTGCAGGTACGACACATTTCAAGAAAATAACAATCGAGTTTTGACTTGAGAAGCTTTCGTGAAGTCTTCCAAACATGGCGATAAGCCCTAAGGCCATCTTGTCCATACCTTGAGTATATATAGTCATGCGGTTTGCTTCTACAAAGCTTCAATTTAATATTTAGGAGAAATCCAATGACAAGGAGGAATGTAAATGCCATGAAAAGTCTTCTTTAATGCGCAACGTTTCGAGCAATACGCTCATCATCAGGCTAGATAATAACAATATGAAATTAGAATCAATAAATAAATGTGAACAAGACAAAATAATTTATATAAAACCTATTCATTAAAAGCAAATTTTAAAAAGACTAAAAGAAGAGGGTTAAATTCAAAGTTATAAAAATTTACATATAAAATTACAAGAAATTTAAAAAGCTATTTTTAAATTACATATAGTAAATTTGAAATTAGTACACTGGAATAATGAACACTAATACAATGGAATAATTAACACTACGAACCTTTCAATGCTGGTTCCGAGGCACGAGTAATTTAAAACAAAACAAAACAGGAAACAAGCTATGGGTTGGGCGGTTGGAGAGTTATAAGTTGGGGAGGGGGGAGGTGGGAGGGATTTCTCCTAAATATTATATATATATATATATATATACACACACACACACACACTATGTAGTACTATCGAAAAGTCGGAAACCACCCACAATTTCTCATTTTTAAGTTTGGTTTCCCGATGAACGTCCATTACCTCCCACTCCGTAAAAAGTAATAATAATGTTAATAAAATAAAAAATAAAATAAAAATATAATTAAAAGAGGAGAAAAAAGAATCACCGCAGCCCTTCTAAGGAATGTAAATTAGGATTTATATTAAAAATTGCCTAAGTATTGTATCGGAGAAAGAAAGTTCAAATATGCTTTAACCTTCCGAAAAAACAAAGTCTTGATTACATGTTATATACAATAGCACTGTTTCCCTCAAGTCTTACTTATATTCCCAGTCCTTACACCCCTCCAGAAAAATAAAAAATTTCCAGACAAATCCATGAAATTATTGTCGAAATTATTTATAAGAAGGGTTATATAATTTTTTATAACGTAGATTATTCTATCAAGAGCAACGTTATCCCTCACAGTATGAAAATCAAAAGTGAGGAAACAAAGTTTATCTAAAACATAGCAACGTTTTGGAAACCTAAAATATGTCTACATTTTCATTATTGTTGTTATTGTAAGAATGGGAAATAAAACGCGATTCATATGAAAGCTTAAGGCAGTAGTATGTAACAAATTACTGTGTGTATGTGTGTGTGTCTCTCTCTCTCTCTCTCTCTCTCTCTCTCTCTCTCTCTCTCTCTCTCTCTCTCTCTCATTTTACTGGAGAAAAGTCATAGCTATGTTTTAAAATACTTGGATTAGTCCACCTCACGAGAAACAATAATTCAACAAAATAAATTTAAGCAATTTTCCTCATTCAGCTCAACAACAAACTTACAATTTACAATAAATTACTTCTCACCAACCCCCCAAAAAACTATTTACCTACGTGGCCTTGTTGGACGAAATGCCAATTACATAATAAAAAACGCGTGTAATAATAAAAACAAAATGACAATTTTGTTTTGTAGTTCTGTTTATCAAAATCTTAATTTTTATTGTAGAGAGTGTGGATTGTTATGCTCATACCCACAGCTACATATACCCATTATATGACAAACAACAATTTTCTGTTTCTTGGTCAGGTACATGAATACCATTTAGAAATATTTTTTTATATTCAACAAACTTCACTGATTCGTTGTCGTGTATCATTTACTTCTTCGATATAACAACCTTATTCTCAATTACGAAATAACTTTCTATACATTTATATCCATGAATACCCATAAATACCCATTTATGGATATATCCATAAATTCATTTATATCCACAGTATAATTAACCAATAGAAAATAAAATACAAAATGAAAATTAACCATTTTTACACAATTTTTTTTGCTTTTCCTTTTCTATTATTTTGTTAAGGATGATGTTAATTTAGGAATTAAGCGTTCTTGTTTCTTAAACTATTTTTGGGTAATAACATTTGAAATATTCATTTTAAACGTGTACTGAATTTCTCAAACTGGAGTTAACCCGTTAGCAACGTTAAAATTATGGCATACAGTGTACTAAAATAAACCCCAAATCTACTACTATTACTACTATCACTACTACTAATAATAATAATAGTAATAATAATAATTTATGTTAAAATATTCTTAGTGGGTATTTAACAAAGGGATTTCAAAGTTAAGAATATATCCATGATATTTTCAAGTCAGTTAAGGAATATCAGTCTGCGACTCAAAAACTTTTTCTTTAAGGAGTGATAATACCCGCGAAAACTAAGCCAGTTAATGCCATCAGTATATGAAGTATGGTTTCCCATATACGGATAAAATCTCGGTATTTAATCGGTTAATCGGAATTTCAATCTTTCATCAACTCAACGGGTGAACTCTGGAACAATCTTCCTCAATCCATCTTTTCCTCTGTCTATCATGAAATAAAACTTGTATTTTGTTATTCTACTATTTGATCTATTTTTTATTTTTGTAGTTAATATTTGTAGTTAAATAGTACATAGTACGAGTTATTACTAATATTCATTTAGATATTATTCATCACTTTCATCAACGTTGCTTATATGTATGTTTGACTATATTTATATTATAGTCATATATTATTCTCGTTATATTTGTATTATTCAAAAATAGTTGCTGACCTTATTCAACCTAAACGGTTATAAGGAGAGATTATTATCGTATAGTCATATCGTGTTTAACGATAATTTAGATTGAATATATCGAAATACATAGTTATTTTAAAACGAATTCAATTTCAATAAGTTTACAAAATTTCCGAATTACAGTATTTATTAATGACTTTCCATCAGACAAAGTTCTCGACCACTCACACATTCTATTCTCTCTCATCAATGAAAGTTTGGGCTTTACCATCAACCCCAATTTTCCGTGAACTCAATTCGTTACTTTAATAGCCAAAATTGCACAGAAAAATTTGGTCTACTATCCAGGGTCAGGAATTATATTACTGATGAGCAAATGGCCACAATTTCTGAAAGCAATGTGTACTCCCACATGAACTGTTGCTCTGACCCGTAGATTGGGTGAAGTGAGGTTTCAAACAGTTAACTTAATTCAATCCAAAATAGAGCCACAACAAATTTAACAAATTATCACATTACTACTAAATCTCCCTCCTTACAGTTGCGTAGAAATATTTTTTTCACTCATATTTTTTCACATCTTTTCAGGGTAAATTTTCTGAAAAACTTCACAGTATTCTTCCACCCCTCCGCACTCTATTCTAGGTTTACGAGGGCATCAGGAAGCATACCTTAACTGTACAGATACACTGTTATTGCACCGCTTTCGTTCAAAACTCATTTATACTCCGACCAGCTACTTTGGGGAAAGCTCTCCCACAGAGTGTTTTTTCTACCTGTGTACAATGTTATTAACATTAAAGCACTTGTTTTCTGCTATTTAACCTTCTTAGACAGAGAAAATTCCCCATAAAAGTGTGTGTTTTGGCGATGGATCAACATCTTTTGCTACAACAAAGTTCATGTGACGAAGGGAACCTAAACTTTACGCGAGATCCGAACCACGTGTCGCTACATCATCTGGCCGCAGAGGACAGTCACCTATTCATTCCCAATTCATTCATTTATTTATACTAGTTTACTTCCTCCTTTGGCTAACCAGGAGTGGATCATCGAGTCTTCGATAGCCTGTAACTTCCGTAATGCTACCCTGCCACAAGGTCAATTAACTTTTCTGTGTTGCAACATGGCGATGACGTAGTCCTTCTCGATAGACTATTTCCACTCTATACCCCTGCACTATTTATTTAAAAAAAAATACTATTTAAGGCGACTTAATAAAAGTAGGCTCAAAAACTATTTCTCCATTCCTTCCATTTGTGCTGAAACTGCTGCAGACGAATTTTCTTTTTTTAACTTTAACGAAATTCAGGTGATAATCTACTCCCATTCCACATTTTATATACAGGGTGTACATAAAGTCAGGATCTATTTTTGTGAAATAATTATTTTTTTCTATTTTTCTTTTCAGAAGCCCTTAGAATGAATACAGAAGAGCGTGTGGCAATAGTAATTTGGCGAATCGAGGGAAAGAAATACAATGACATCAGAGAGAAGTTTAGAACGAGATTTCATAAGCCGGGGCCAATAGACAAGACAATACGAAAATTGGTGAACAAATTTAAACGAACGGGATCTGTAAATGATGAAGCAAGATCAGGATGACCGCGTATGTCAGATCTTACCGTGAATGCAGTACGCGGAATTATCACTGAGGAGCCACGTACGTCCGTTCGTGCTGCATCACACAGACTCGGCCTCCAGACGTCATCTGTGCACAAAATTCTGAAAGTTAATTTGCAGAAGAAAAGCTATCATTTGCAGGTTTTACATGATTTACATGAGGAAGATTTCCCTCGACGAAGTGCTGTGTGTGCTGATCTCGTAGAACAAATCTGGAGTGATAATTTAATGGACAACATTCTCTTTAGTGATGAAGCCACTTTCCATACGTGTGGAAAAGTAAATCGCCATAACTGTCGAATTTGGGCAGATGAAAGACCGAATGATTTCGTCCAAAATTGGGAAAGAGACTCACCTAAAGTTAATGTCTGGATGGGTTTAACAAAATCTAAGGTTTATGGTCCTTTTTTCTTTGCTGAAGCTACAGTTACGGGGCTTATTTATCTGGACATGTTGCAGCAATTCCTTGAACCTCAGCTGATTGGGGATAGGATTGTTAGTACCGTCGTCTATCAGCATGATGGTGCTCCTTGTCACTATGTCAAAATTGTTCAGGATTATCTAAATGGACGTTTTCCAAATCGCTGGATCGGACGCGGAAGCAACAGACCTTGGCCAGCGAGATCACCAGATTTAACCCCTTTAGATTCCTTTGCATGGGCTTTATCAAATCGCACGTCTATCAGACGAAGATTACGAGTCTTGAAAACTTACGTACACGTATACGAACTGCTGCAGATAACATAACCCCGCAAATGCTCCAGAATGTGTTTAGAAATGCTACGGAACGATTTGAGCTATGCAGGGATACTGATGGGCGTCACGTCGAATCCTACTCTTAATTATTTAATAAATGTTACCACTTTATCATTTTATGATTGAATTCCATATAATTTCCAAGTGCTTCACAAAAATAGATCCTGACTTTATGTACACCTTGTATTCTCAAATCAAAGATGACTTTTAATTCGTTTCATTCCGATTCGTACTTTAACTTTATCGTTCTCTCTTTTGGGATTTATATCCTACAAATAAAGCTTATCATTATCATTATCATCATTATGTGTAATCCGGCTTAGCAGATTTAGAGTGATCTTGCTCCCATTTTTTAAAACTTCTTTCTCTGTCTCCTTCTGTATATCTGAGTAAGTGAAGATATGCTTTAAAATGCTTTATTTCCTGCCTTCCCCTCACGATAAAGAGTGACTTACAAGATAAAATTAAGCATCTCTAAACTCAGTTCAATAACGAGAAACTTAAGTTTCATGATAAATTACGTCTCATCCTCAAGCCTCTTACTTTTTCCATACGCTTCAGTGAATGAAATACGAATTAGATAATAAATAGATGAAAGAGAAATGATAATAGTTTTGACGGTATTTTCTATTTACCAAATTACGATACTGGAAATTTATATTTCGTACTTCAACTCAAATTGAAACTCAAGAATTCGTTATACGTCTTGCAAACAATAAAATTTTCTGCAATATTATTGTAGACAGTTTATTCTTGTTTCTGCCCACAGTTACAGTATGAAAGTATTATATCATGAACAACACTTTTGATAAGTTGGGTATATAAGGATACCCGTTATGAAAAATTAGCTATGATTTTTCTGATACAAAATTTGATGATTCCTTGTTGTGTATCAACTGCACACTTAATTCTTTGTCTTTTGCTGAAGAATGGCGTATGAATTTTCTTAATATTGGCAACTTTGTTCCCGAATATAAATTACAAATTAATATCCATAAAAAATTTACCAATAGAAATATAAAGACAAAATAAAAATTAACCCTTTTTTAAACATTTTTATTCTTGTGTGCATCATATTAAAAATTATGTTATTAGATACTCTATTACATAATGGTGTGAAAGTAAGAATTTTATAAAAAGTTTAAAGCAAAAAACCAAAATGAGTAAATATTCAGTCCAAATGTACAGTTAATTTTTGACATTTAAGTCAACAAAAAAACTACTTTGAACTTTTAAAATTAACAAAAACCATTAATAATAATAATAATAATAATAATGATAATAATAATAATAATACATTTAACTACTTTTAGTTAAAAATTTCTTTGCAATATTTAACAAAAGGCAATTTATAATTAAGAATATCTCCAAGTCACTTTCAAGTCAGTTTAGGAATTTCGGTCTGAGACTCAAAGAAGTTTTCTTCAAGGAGTGGTGATATCCACGAAACTCCTTCCAATTAATACCATCAGCGTAGAAGTGTGATTTCCTTCATACTGAAACCCATTCAAATTCGAACCGTGGCATTTTGAAGACCACCATGCACCGCGGTGATTCTTCGAACAACTTCCATCATGACTGTCATTGTCTTGATCCTTCGTTGAAAATTTGTAACCGCTGTGACTACCAAAAGAATCTCCGGCGTTGCCTGAATATTCTCCTAAATCCAAGATGTATTTGGTAATGGCATCTCCAATGTAAAAGTGTTCGTGCTTCGCCCAACGCTTTTTACCCTCAAAGTCTTCAAGATCCACCCTCAGTTCCATTAGAGTGTTGCTAACGAGGGCGTGAATGTTGTCTAGACCTAGCCAAAATTCTCCCTTTAGATTCCCAAAACCGATCTGGTACTCAACCCATTTCCTGAAGAAGTTTTCTCTTTGTGGAAGAACCTCTCGATGTTGAATCACCGTCCATCCACCTCCGTCAGTTGTTGATCACAGAAAACAGAAACGGGTCGGTTTTCGCAACAACTGTGGGTACACTTTTCGAACGCCAGACTCTTTATCCCCAGATTGAAAAGATCCGCACAATTCCGAGGACTAGTTTGATCTTCTTTCAACTTGTCATTTGACTTCTGCAGTGAATATAATCTCGTTTTCGTTCTCAACAGCAAAGAATCTCTTGCGGAGTTCTCACACATTGCTAGAGTTTGAGACACACAAGCGGGAGAGAATCCAATCTCTTTGAAGAGGGTGTAAAGTCCTCTTGCTGTAGGTATCACTGCTCTCTCCACATGGAAAATTGTTACAAAGTAACCATCAAAAAGTATAGCAAAAGTTTCGATTCTGCCATTGTTGGAGCTTTTGTAGTGAACCATTCCCGAAAATGGTTTCTAATAACTGGCTTGAGATCTCTCCTTTTTATACAATGTTGACTGTGTTATCGGTGACTCGTCTATCTCAAAACATCCGGAGTTTTGTGGGCGTATTTTGAATTCTAGATTATTGTTTTATTTTCATTACATTACTGAAATTCTAAACGAGGCGTCTCCTCAGATAACGCACAAGATTTGTATTGTATGAATTCTCACTGAATTTCAGAATTCAAATTTTTTCTTTTCATTTTAGTTATATTTAAGCTTAGAATTATCTTTCTTTATATTAATACTATGGTAAATTATCTCGATGTCGCGTTTTGAGTTTTCTTTGGTTAAATCACTATGCTTCTGTCCCTTGAACTTCACTTTAAAAAACATTAGTGCCTATTTATTTCATTAAATAGATACGTTAACTTTGCTTTATTTGGTTGTTTACTAATACTTAACCTGTTATCTTTCAGTTCTCTTTCGTGAATGGAAATTTTCAGTTCAATAAGAATATGAGAACATTCTATTTTTTCAAATTACTACAGTACTCACTTAGTATTTGAGAGTCGGTCCACGATCACTGATAACCCATTTCACGGTTATTTCCGTACACCTCGCCAGTCAGTGGGTGGTGGAGCCGCTGCTGCCCGCCACCACTGATTCGCCTTCCACCTCGCGCGCCACACATCTTACAATATAATACAGAATGAAGAAGCTTGTACTCACTGCAAAAGGTAAAGATCTTCCGCTCCCAAAGGTTTAACCCACTCGCTGCTAAATTCTTTAAGAGCTCAGATAGACACTGACTGAGACGCGTTGAGGTGGGCTGGCGGAAGACGAACCGTAGATGTAACCACTGCTCCAAATCATGGTCATCTCGGTGTCATAATCATAGATATGTGCGCAACGGTTAACTCGATTAACATTTGAGTGAATCACGGATAACCGCATTAGTATTGCGTGTCCAAAATTTTGTTTTCCGATGAACGTCCATTCCCTTCCCGTAAAAAGTAATAATAATGTTAATAAAATAAATAATAAAATAAAAATATAATTAAAAGAGGGATAAAAAGAATCACCGCAGCCCTCTTAAGGAATGTAAATTAGGATTTATATTTAAAATCGCCTACGTAATGCATCTGAGAAATAAAGCTGCAAATATGCTTTAACCTTCCGAAAATAGAAAGTCTTGATTACAGGTTATATACAATAGCATTTTTTCCCTCAAGTTTTACTTACATTCCCAGTCCTTACACCCTTCCCGAAATAAAACATTTCCAGACAAATCCATGAAATTATTGTCGAAGTTATTTATAAGAAGGGTGATGTAATTTTTTATAACGTAGATCATTCTGTCATGAGCAACGTTATCCGTCACAGTATTAAAATCAAACGTGAGGAAACAAAGTTTAACTAAAACATAGCAACGTTTTGGAAACCAAAAATATGTCTACATTTTCATTATTGTTTTTATTGTAAGAATGTGATATAAAACGATATTTACTCGTAACCTTAAGCCAGTAGTATGTAACAAAATACTGTGTGTGTGTGTGTGTGTGTGTGTGTGTGTGTGTGTGTGTGTGATTATACTGGCGGAGAAGACATAGCAATGTTTAAAAATACTGGGATTCGTCCTCCTCACGAGAAACAATAATTTAACAAATTAAATTTAAGCAAATTTCCTCATTCAGCTCAACAACAAACTTAAAATTTACAATAAATTACTTCTCACCGACTCCCTAAAAAAACCTAATTACCTTTTACATGGCTTCGTTGTACGAAATGCCAATTACATATTAAAAAGACGTGTGTAATAATAAAAACAAAATGACACGTTTTGTTTTGTATTTCTGTTTATCAAAATCTTAATTTTTATTGTATAGAGTGTGGATTGTTATGCTCATACCCACAGCTACGTATACCCATTATATGACAAACAACAATTTTCTGTTTCTGGGTCAGGTACATGAATACCATTTAGAAATATTTTTCTATATTCTTTCCGCAACAAACTTCACTGATTCCTTGTCGTGTATCATTCACTTCTTCGATGTAACAACCTTATTCTCAAACATGAAATAACTTTCTATACATTTATACCCATAAATACCCATTTATGGGTATATCCATAAATTCATTTATATCCACAGTATAATTAACCAATCGAAAATAAAATACAAAATTGAAATTAACCATTTTTAAACAATTTTTCTGTGCTTTTCCTTTTCTATTATTTTGTTAAGGTTGATGTTAATTTAGGAATTAAGCGTTCTTGTTTCTTGAGCTGTTTTTCGGTAATAACATATGAAATATTCATTTCAAACGTGTACTGAATTTCTCAAACTGGAGTTAACCCGTTAGCAATGTTAAAATTGTGACATACAGTCTACTAAAATAAACCCCAAATCTAATACTATTACTACTATCACTACTACTACTGATTCCTTGTCGTTTATCATTGATTTCTTCGATATGACAACCTTATTCTCAAATATAAAATAACTTTCTATACCAGCATTTCTTAACCTAGGAGAAATTTCTCCCAGGGGGAAAATTTCAGGAATCCAGGGTGAAAATTTTGTTTGGTGATCATATAATTAGTGTACATTATAAGTCTGTTAATGTTATTAAATTCTGTCTTCGACGCTACTTTTTTTCCGCATCCTAATGGAGGGGGAAATCGGGTAGGGCGAACTGGTCGAAAGGGGAAATGACACGAAAAATGTTAAGAACCGCTGTTCTATACATTTATACTCCTAAATACCCCTAAATACCCATTTATGGATGTATCCACAAATTCATTTATATCCACAGTATAATTAACCAATAGAAAATAAAATACAAAATGAAAACTAACCATTTTTAAACAATTTTTCTGTGTTTTTCCTTTTCTATTATATTGTTAAGGATGTTAATTTAGGGATTAAGCGTTGTTGTTTCTTAACTATTTTTGGTTAATAACATAAGAAATATTCATTTCAAACGTGTACTGAATTTCTCACACTGGAGTTAACCCAAAATTCCTTTGAACTTTTAAAAGACTAATATTAACAATGTTAAAATTATGGCATACAGTTTACTAAAATAAACCCCAAAACTACTACTATTACTACTACTACTACTACTACTACTAATAATAATAATAATAATAATAATAATAATAATAATAATAATAATTTATGTTAAAATGTTTTAGTGGGTATTTAACAAAGGCAACTTTAAAGTAAGAATATATCCATTTTATTGTAAGTCGTTAAGGGATTTCAGTCTGAGATTCAAAAACGTTTTCTTTAAGGAGTGATACTACCCGCGCAAACTAAGCCAGTAAATGCCATCAGTATTTGAAGTATGGTTTCCCTCATACCGATACAACCTCGGTTTTAATCGGTTAATCGGTATTTTAATCTTTCATCAACTCAACCGGTGAACTCTGGAACAATCTTCCTCAATCCATCTTTCTCCCTGTCTATGATCTCTTGTCTTTCAAACGCAGGCATTCGCCCTTGGCCCCCCTTTCACTAAATAAAATAAAATTGTATTTTGTTATTCAATATTTGGTCTATTTTTTATTTTGTAGTTAATATTCGTAGTTAAATAGTACATAGTACGAGTTATTACTATTATTCATTAAATGTATTCATCACTTTCATCAACGTTGTTTATATGTATATTTGACTATATTTATATTATATTCATATATTATTCTCGTTATATTTGTATTATTCAAAAATAGTTGCTGACCTTATTCAACCTAAACGGTTATAAGGAGAGATTATTATCGTATAGTCATATCGTGTTTAACAATAATTTAGATTGAATATATCGGAACACAGTTATTTTAAAACGAATTCAATTTCACTAAGTTTACAAAATTTCCGACAGTAATTAGATTTAATCACTTTCTATCAACAAAGTTCCCGACCACTCACACATTCCATTCTCTCTCATTATTGAAAGTTTTGCCTTTACCATCAACACCAATTTTCCCTGGACTCATTTCGTTACTTTATAGCCAAAATAGCATATAAAAATTTGGTCTACTATGCAGGGTCAGCATTATATTACTGATGAGCAAATGGCCACAATTTCTGAAAGCAATGTGCACTCCCACATGAAATGTTGCTCTCACCCGTAGATTGGGTGAGGTGAGGTTTCAAACAGTTAACTTAATTCAATCCTAAATAGAGCCACAAAAAATTTAACAATTATCACATTACTAATAAATCTCCCTCCTTACAGTTGCGTAGAAACATTTTTTTCACTCATATTTTTACACATCTTTTCAGGGTAAATTTTCTGAAAAACCACAGTATTCTTCCACCCCTCCGCACTCTATTCTAGGTTTCCGAGGGCATCAGGAAGCACGCATACCTTAACTGTACAGATACCCTGTTATTGCAGCGCTTTCGTTCAAAACTCATTTATACTCCGACCAGCTACTTTGGGGAAAGCTCTCCCACAGTTTTTTCTGCCTGTCTACAATGATCTTAACATTAAAGGACTTGTTTTCTGCTATTTAATCTTCTTAGACAGAAGAAATTCCTTATAAAAGTGTGTGTTTTGGCGATGGGTCAACATCTTTTGCAACAACAAAGTTCATGTTACGAAGGGGACCTACAACTTTACGCGAGATCCGAACCACGTGTCGCTACATCATCTGGACGCAGAGGACAGTCACCTATTCATTCCCAATTCATTCATTTATTTTTACTAGTTTACTTCCTCCTTTGGCTAACCAGGAGTGGATCATCGAGTCTTCGATAGCCTGTAACTTCCGTAATGCTACCCAGCCACAATGTCAATTAACTTTTCTGTGTTGCAACATGGCCATGACGTAGTCCTTCTCTATAGACTATTTCCACTCTATACCCCTGCACTATTTATTTAAAAAAAATACTATTTAAGGTGATTTAATACAAGTAGGCTTAAAAACTATTTCTTCATTACTTCCATTTGTGCTGAAACTGCTGCAGACGAATTTTCTTTTTTAACTTTAACGAAATGTAGGTGATAATCTGCTCCCATTCCACATTTTATATATTCTCAAATCAATGATGACTTTTAATTCGTTTCATTCCGATTCGTACTTTAACTTTATCGTTCTTTCTTTTTGGATTTATATCCTACCAATAAAGCTTATCATTATCATTATCATCATTATGTGTAATCCGGCTTAACAGATTTAGAGTGATCTTGCTCCCATTTTTTAAAACTTCTTTCTCTGCCTCCTTCTGTATATATATATCTGAGTAAGTGAAATTATGTTTAAAAATGCTGTATTTCCTGCCTTCCCCTCACGATAAATACTGATTTAAAATAAAATTAAGCAACTCTAAACTCAGTTCAAGAACGACAAACTTAAGTTTCATGATAAATTACGTCTCATCCTCAAGCCTTACTTTTTCCATACGCTTCAGTGAATGAAATGCGAATTAGATAATAAATAGATGAAAGAGAAATGATAACAGTTTTGACGGAATTTTCTATTTACCAAATTATTATACGGAAATTTATATTTCGTACTTCAACTCAAATTGAAACTCAAATTCGTTATACGTCTTGAAACAATAAAATGTTCTGCAATATTATCGTAGACAGTTTATTCTTCTGTTTATACCCACAGTTACAGTATGGAAGTATTATATCATGAACAACACTTTTGATAAGTCGGGTATATAAGGATTCCCGTTATGAATAATTAGCTATGATTTTTCTGAACCAAAATTTGACGATTCCTTGTTGTGTATCAACTGCACACTTAATTCTTTGTCTTTTGATGAAGAATGGCGTATGAATTTTCTTAATATGGCAACTTTGTTCCCAAATATAAATTACTTTTTGTACATTAATATCCATAAATAATTTACCAATAGAAATATAAAGACAAAATAAAAATTATCCCTGTTTTAAACATTTTTATTCTTGTGTTAATTATATTAAAAATTATGTTATTAAATATATTACAAAATGGTGGAAAAGTAATAATTTTATAAAAAGTTTTATGTAAAAAACCAAAATGAGTAAATATTCAGTCCAAATGTAGAGTGAATTTTTGACTTTCAAGTCAACAAAAAAACTACTTTG
This sequence comes from Bathynomus jamesi, assembly GCA_023014485.1. NCBI lineage: Eukaryota > Metazoa > Arthropoda > Malacostraca > Isopoda > Cirolanidae > Bathynomus > Bathynomus jamesi. The sequence goes on from JAJOZX010008697.1 coordinate 109,364, forward strand.
AACTTGTAAAACAACAAAAACTATTAATAATAATAATAATATTAATAATAATAATAATAATAATAATAATAATAATACGTTTAACTGCATTTAGTTAAAAATTTATTAGCAATATTTAAGAAAGGCAAGTCATAATTAAGAATATCTCCAAGTCACTTTCAAGTCAGTTTTGGAATTTCGGTCTGAGACTCAAAGAAGTTTTCTTCAAGGAGTGGAGATACCCACGAAACTCCTTCCAATTAATACCATCACCGAACTCAGTATGGTTTCCTTCATACTGATACCCATTCAAGTTTGATGCATGACATTTTGTATACCACCATGCACCGTGGTGGTCTTCGAACAACTTAAGTTGGGTGAATGTCGTTGTCTTGATCTTTTGTTGAAAATTTGTGACCTCTGTGACCACCAAAAGAATCTCCGGCGTTGCCTGAATATTCTCCTAAATCCAAGATGTATTTGGTAGTGGCATCTCCAATGTAAAAGTGTTCGTATTTGGCCCAACGCTTTTTCCCCTCAAAGTCTTCAAGATCCACCCTCAGTTCCATCAGAGTGTTGCTAACGAGGGCGTGAATGTTGTCTAGACCGAGCCAAAATTCTCCCTTCAAGTTCCCGAAACCGATCTGGTACTCAAGCCATTTCCTGAAGAAATTTTCTCTTTGTGAAAGAGCCTCTCGATGTTGAATGACCGTCCATCCACCTCCGTCAGTTGTCTGATCACAGAAAACGGAAACGGGTCGGTTTTCGCAACAACTGAAAGGGTACACTTTTCGTACCCCAGATTCTTTATCCCCGAGATTGAAAAGATCCGCACAATTCCGAGGACTAGTTTCATCTTCTTTCAACTTGCCATTTGTCTTCTGCATTGAATGTAATTTCATTTTCGTTCTCAGCAGCAAAGAATCTCTTGCGGAGTTCTCACACATTGCTAGAGTTTGAGACACACAAGCAGGAGAGAATCCAATCTCATTGAAGAGGGTGTAAAGTCCTGTTGCTGTAGCATCACTGCTCCCTCCAAAACGAAAATTGTTCACTAAAGTAACCATCAAAAAGTACATCAAATGTTTCGATTCTGCCATTGTTGCGAGCTTTTGTTAGTGAACCATTCCCGAAAATGGTTTCTAATAACTGGCTTTGAGATCACTCCTTTTTATACAATGTTGCCTGTTATCAATGGCTCGTCTATCTCAAAACATCCGGAATTTTGTGGGCGTATTTTAAAATCTAGATTATTTGTTTTATTTTTATTCCATTACTGAAATTCTATACGAGGCGTCTCCTCGAGATAACTCGCAAACATTTTTATTTTATGAATTCTCAATGAAGTTTGGAATTCAAATTTTTCATTTGATTTTAGCTATATTTAAGCTTAGAATTATCTTTCTTTATATTAATGCTATTGTAAATTAACTCGAATGTCGCGTTTTGATATTTTCTTTGGTTAAATCACTATTGCTGCTGTCCAGCCCTGTCCTTTGAACTTCACTTTAAAACAACATTAGTGCCTATTTATTTCATTGAATAGATACGTTAACGTTGCTTTATTTGGTTGTCTTACTAATACCTAACCTGTTATCTTTCAATTCGTCTTTCGTTAATGGAAACTTTCAGTTGAATGAGAATATGAGAACATTCTAATTTTTTTAAATTACTACAGTACTCACTGAGTATTGAGGGTCAGGCCATGATCAGGGATAACCCGATTTCATGGTTAACTCCTGTAGTAATGTCTAATTAAAAATTAGAATGTTTTGGTTATAAGAAATTAAAAGAATATAATAATATTTAATAAATATAATTACGATAAATTATGGTTTGTCTATATTAAAATTATATTTAATTATAATGTTTTGGTTATAAGAATTAATAGAGATGTAGTGTTTAACGTTTTATTATTTATTATACTTCATTATTTACTCTACTTTCTGCTCTCTATTGCATTTATCGCTTGCTTTCTCTGTACTACACTCGTTTTCACTGTACCGTATAAATTCATGGTAGCCACGCCGAGACTATGAAAGTCGTTACAACACAAAGGGGGAAGGGGGGGTTCATTAACACTCTTTTTGACGCTTGTTAACACTTTATTTAATTCCAAAAATGCTTTAATTAATTTGGGGGGATGCGAGCTAGTAGATTCAATTATAATAATTTTACGTCGGAGAGGGGCACAAAACAATTAAGTTAATTTTAAGGTTACATGGCCCCAACTTTACGCTTATCGCGCTGCCGAATGACTGTTAGGTATATTTAGAAACCCAGCCTTCGTGGGCTGACTTTTTGTGTTGCCCATTCGTATTTAATAATTTTAATAAACAAACCATCATTTATCTTAATTTTTACATATTACATATTATTATCTTCTTCATTAATCGAACATTATTAAAATTCTTAATTAGACACTACTATACTCAACCATAATTTATTGTAATTACATCCATTAAATATTATTGTATTCTTTTAATTTGCACTCCCAACTCGTATTTTATAAGTTTAATATATTCGAACATTAATTTATAAACAAACATTTAATTCTTAATTAGACATTACTATAGAGAGTATAAGGATGTTTAACAAATGTAATTAAGATAAATAATGGTTTGTTTATTGAAATTATAAAATACGAATTGGCAACACAAGGAGTCGGCCCGCGGAGGCTGGGTAGAAATACCCTCCAGTCACCGGCCGGTTTTGCGCCCAAGACCTTGGTGTTTTGCGTGTTAGAATGTAATTGTGAATTTAGGCTATTCTTTTGTGTCTCTCTCGGCTTAAGTATTATAATTAAATCCCCCCTCGCATTACCCCGTTTAACTAAGTGTTTTCGGCATAAATAAAGTTAGTAAAAAGTGTAATGAAGAGTATGATTAATTCCCGGTCTTCCCTTTGAATTGTTAACGGTTTTCATTAGGCCGCGTCTACCACGCATTTATAAAGCACGCGAAAAGCGAGTAAAAAGTGTGTAAAGAGAATGATTAATGATAGAAGAGAAATGAAATAAAGAGAAAATAGTACCAAAAGCGAAGATAAGAAAGGTTTAATAAAGAAAATCACGATATTTTGGTGGCAAGCGGTGGCCATAATTACAGTTAATTACGGGGCTTTCCCACGTGCTTTATATTTCGGTTAAAATTGTTGCTACCGGTATTATAGCTTATAGCATTAATGAATATTCTGTTTCGATTAGTTAAATAGCAAGATACAAAGTGTACCCCGTTTGTAAGCAAATTTCGATTTCCATTCCTTAAAAATTCATTGTAAATGTAATTCAAAATGGCGTCTCACTTTCGAAATCCTAAGAGCCTTTTTGTAATGTTCGCGGTTAAAATTTTTTTTTTCTCTTTTCGTTGGAATCCCGATTGTTTTCAAACCGACTTACATTTGCGCTTCCATGGAGTCGGACTCTGTCTCGACTCAATTTGAGTCTGAAATTTAATTCGAGAGTCGTTTGTTCCATCTTTCTTCGCGATGTTTCTTTAGATTTCGTTGCTTTCGGTCAGAGAGAAATTTCAAAATTGAAAAACGCGGTCCGGTGACTCATTTCTTTTCATTTCTTTTCGTCCACTTTTACTCCTGTCCTAAAGCCTACCTTTCTGTGTTTACAGTCTTTTTTTGGTGTTTACATTTTCTGAGTTAGTAATAATTGTGATGGTAATAATAATAATAATGATTAGTACATAAATTTTACACTTAACTTATACAAATTAATTTTTTTTAGTTGTTTAAATACATGGTGACATGCATTTTTGTACGGTAAGATTTACAAAGGTTGTGCGTAAATTTGGAACGCATTTCTAGGTAATGATAATATGTATGTATTATATATATTATATATATATATATAATATATATATATATATATATATATATGTAGAGCATTCTAAGAGATTCAATAAACATGTAACAAAATTTTCCAGAATTTATTAGTAGAGTTTTTAAGATTATTCTTTGACTAGATGTATATAATGGATTTACAGGTCGCACATCAACATCAAATGTGTATAATTTTAAGGATCGCTTGGTAGTTTCGATTTATAGTTTAAGTTAATTTTAAAGTGAAGTCGAAAAATAATCTTAAGGATACTAATTCATACTGGGTCAAATTCGGACGCTGAAAGAATATATATTTGCCGTATAAAAAATTGTGTGACTTCAAAATAAGCAAAATTTGTTAATTGAAATAGAGAAATTGTTTTCATAAATCCTTTTGATAAATTAATTTCGGTTTTTTAATTTTTTTATATATATTCATTAATTTTTATATTTTTTTTAGGTAGGCTGTTTTTGTTGTCTATTTTTTTTCTTTCATTTTCAAGACAATTCCGAGTGATATGTTGTATGGTTAGGCTGTTTAAATTTTTTTATTCTGAAATTAAATTTTATTGTGTTAGGGAGTGGTTTTTTTTTGTTTAACGTTTTATTTTGGGTATTAAAAATTAAAAATGTATTTTTTTTACGTTCGCGCGTTTGCATAGAAAATATTACAAAATTATGTCAGGATGTCATGCAGTTTCATTCGGTTAGGAATATTTTTATAGAGGCTCGCTTACAAACAAAGCGAACACTCTTCCTTATGCAGTGATTTGTTTTAATTTTTTTTGGTTACATAGTAGGTTGTGTGTATTTTTGGGTTCATAATATCTGTTCTTATTTAGAATAACGATGTAAATTTGTAGTTTCACTTGGAAACGATAAATTATAGGATTTTTGTGATTTACAAACCATACTGGGTTTTGTGTTGCAGGAGAGAGTTGTCTCTCAGATGTAATTTGTGAATTGCGAATTTGCTTCCTATGGAATTTAGCTTTTGAAGTTGGAATTAATGTATTAAATTAATTTTCGGTGTTAATATTGAATTTTTTTTTTTTTAATATCTGTTTTGAAATTTTTTTATTTTTTAAACTTCAGTTGGGTTTAATAATGCAGTTAAAACATTGGCTCGAGTGTTCACCCGGAGATGGAGCCTTTTAGATGGCCAGTAACGTTTTCGTGGCACCTATGTGAGCTTCCCCCGAAGTGTAAGAGGGTTTGTGATTTTCAGAGAATTGATGACATGAAGTTTCTGGGTTTCAGTTTTGCCTTTTGTATTTGAATGTATGGATGTGGTTTCTGAAGGTAGTTTGAATGATAATATTTGTTAAATTATAATAACAGTTACTATGTATGGGCGCTTTTATATTTATACTGTACAATTTTGTTTCGTGCGTTTTATGAAATTTTTTCTTATCTTCTCCGATGTAACTGCCATAAGTGACCAAGTGACCTTATTGGTAGCTAGGCTGTGATTAAAATTTTGTGAATTCTCTAAAATTTGTAATAGTTTTTCCGTGAATTTGGCCAGAGCAAATTTGTAGTTATTGTTTCGAAGTGAACTGTCGAGAAAATTCGGTAAATTAAATATGAAATGATAATCGGTAGCAGTATAAACGTTTCGAATAACTTTTTTTTTCAAAACTTCAAGAGGTTCGATTTGGAGGCAGCTAAGTTGGATCCAAATTCCATTCATTGAGTTTAGTTGACCCGATAGGTGAGCGATCACCGATGAGAGAGAAGAGATGAGATGAGAAGAGAAAGAGAAACCGAAACCGAATGCGCAGGGACTTGGCGCAGGACAGTTTCGGAAGAGAAGAGAAGAGACAGAGAAGAGAAACTGAATGTGCAGGGACTTGGCACAGGACAGTTTCGATGGTCTACTGGTATTTTTCGGGCAGTAGCTGGTCACGCTGCTCGATGCTTCGCTAAATATGTGTTTTAGCGCTCGGTAGGCAAACCACGAGCATTTGAACGAGTGTCTAAGGCTTTACTGTCCATACAGACATACAGTAGGTTTGTTGCGAAACTGCCTAAGGCGAAGTGATCGTTTGATTATTGCCAGTAAGAGAGTCTTTCAGCTGGACGTAGGAAGAGCAGCGTTCACCGACAAAAGTTGAGATGAGACAGGCGAGTTGATTCGTCGACTTCTAGATTTGCAAATTCCGTCCAATTCCGGTGCGTGGTTCCACTTTCAGTATATCTCCCCCCTGATCCTTTTAGAATTGGACGTGTCTCTTGTTTTTTTTTTCGCCATTTGGAGTGAGAGCGGAACCAACCTAAAGCGTGCTGACCTGTTGCTTGGTGATGCAATCCCTTGCATTCTAGCGAAGTGAGCAGGAGCTGCGATTGAAAATTGAAGAAGTCCGTTGTCAGCGTGCGGATTGTGATCTAAATAACGTCCAGCTATGAATGTACTGATTATTATGTAATGAAATTATAAGTGAAAGGGTGCGATTATTGCCCATATTTGTTGTGCATTTCGTGAAATAGTATGTGCGCTCTGGTCAGTATTTTATATAAACGTTTTTTTATTTTTCTATGTTGCCCTGATAGTAACTATGTAACTGCATAAATAATTGTTTCGAATGTAAAGCGATCTTTGATGAGGAATCGCTGGAATAGATTGGGGACTTGAAATTTGTTGTAGCCTGTTAAGAAAATTGTCCGTTATTTTTTTGGCACGTTATAGATTCGTTACAGGCTGTAAATTTTATTATTAGTGTGAAATGTTATTTTATGCAAATGTTGTGAAAATTATAGTTTGTTTTCGATTTTTATAAAATGATGCAAAATATCTGATATGTGGAATTTGCCATTCTAATGATTTCTTCTTTACCTAACTTGAATTTTGTTAAAGGAAAAAAGAAAAAAAAATTGTAAAATAAATAACTGTTGAATAAATAAATAAATTTGTTATACGATATTAATAAGTTTTCCTAGTGTAAAACTTATTTTCAAGGGGGTGATGCGAGTGTAGTAATGTCTAATTAAAAATTAGAATGTTTTGCTTATAAGAAATTAAAAGAATATAACAATATTTAAATATAATTACGATAAATTATGGTTTGTCTATTTTAAAATTACATTTAATTAGAATGTTTTGGCTATAAGAATTAATAGAGAGTATAAGGATGTTTAACAAATGTAATTAAGATAAATAATGGTTTGTTTATTGAAATTATAAAATACGAATTGGCAACACAAGGAGTCGGCCCGCGGAGGCTGGGTAAAAATACTCTCCAGTCATCGGCCGGCCTTGCGCCCAAGACCTTGGTGTTTTGCGTGTTAGAATATAATTTTGAATTTAGGCTATTCTTTTGTGTCTCTCTCGGCTTACATATTATAATTAAATACCCCCCTCGCATTACCCCGTTTAACTAAGTGTTTTCGGCATAAATAAAGTTAGTAAAATGTTAATAAGCGTATAATTACCCCCCCCCCCGGTCTCCCTTGCATTTTGAAATGATAACGGTTTTCCACCTCGGCCCATGCTACCGTATTTATAAAGTACAGCCGAAAGCGAGTGAAAAGCGTGTAAAGAGAATCATTAATGGTAGAAGTAAAAGGAAAGTAAATAATTATACAAATGAAGGAAGGGGAATCACTACACTCCCTATACCCCGCCAGTCAGTGGGTGGTAGAGACGCTGCTGCCCGCCATCTCTGACTGGCTTTCCACCTCGTGCGCCACCACATCTTACAATATAATACAGAATGAAGAAGTTTGTACTCACCGCAAAACGTAAAGATCTTCCACTCCCGAAGGTTTAACCCAGGGGTCCCCAACCCTATGCCCGCGAGCACCATGGTGCCCGCCGACCCTTTTGCGTGTGCCCGCCACTGACTGACCACGATTGATGAGTTTTTATTTAAATTTTTAATAAAATGTTAAATATGTTACATGTTTTAAATATTTAGTTACTAAATATTTAAAATATGTAACATACTTAACATTTTATTAAATTTTAGTAGTTAATTACAGAAACAGATGCTCATTTATTTGAAAATAATTATTTCTTTATAAATAAATTAAGTTATCGTTTTGATAATTTTTCTAAGATTCTTAGTTAGCCCATCCTTGTTTTTTTTGTGTATTATGTTCATTATTTTACATAGGAATTAAATGTTTTTTTTGTGTATTATGTTCATTATTTTACATAGGAATTAAATGTTTTTTTTGTGTATTACACTAGGCAACAAAGATTTTGTTACAGAAGACCAAATAGGTGCTCCTAGCTAATTTCGGTATGCTGATTTCAAATCTATAATTAGATTTTTTCTATCACGTCAAGATTTTGTGTAAAATGCAAATCACTTTTAGTAAAATTTTCTACCACGTCCAGATTTTGGTTTTAATCGGCTTAATGCCAGTAATATGAAACTTGCTTTTCAAGGTTAAAGCAATTTTTTTTGCCAACTATATACAAATTCGAACAATTTTGATAAATAAAATTTATCCCGAGTTGGCAACACTGAGTCAAGAGCATAGTAACGGGCAACGGCCCAACGGTCAGTCGCTACGTGACAGTCAAGCAGAACGGTTGTTGAAGCTCTCTGCTGATGAGCAAGTGACAGGTTGTGGTGACTTGTGTGTTTTTATAGCATTTGTTTTGTACTACGGTGTGTATTTCTTTTTATTTTGCACATCGTAATAATTACTTTCTACGTTTTTTCAGATATTGTATGATAATTAAAAATGGCATCAAATAGACGTGCTTGTGTAAATCACCCAGACAACTTCTGCTTTGTCTGTGGACAATATACACCTAAGCCACAACGTAGAAACATAACAACAAAGATTAAACTTGCCTACAAGTGTTATTTTGACTAAGTTAGGAGACCAACAGAGGGAATGGGCACCACATATTTGCTGTGCACAGTGCAATGCAATGTTAATAGCTTGGATGAATGGTAAAAGAAAAGCTATGCCGTTCTCAGTCCCCATGGTTTGGCGTGAGCCGAAAAATCACTTCAATGATTGTTATTTTTGTTTGACAAAGATTGCTGGTTTCACAAAGAAAAACAAATCAAAGATCACGTACCCAAACTGCGAATCAGCAATGAAACCAGTACCACATGATGAAACAAATCCACCACCAGTTCCACCAGCAACGATAACAGACAGCAGTTCATCTGAAGATTCTGCTAGTGATATAGAAACAGGGAAAGATGGCATATATGTTCCAGATGCAAATATTTCCCCACATTTGTTAAGTCAAGCGGAGTTAAATGACTTAGTGCGCGATTTGGAATTACCAAAAGAAAAGGCAGAGTTGCTTGGTTCAAGACTTCAAGAATTTAATCTTCTCCAACCAAACACCAAAGTTTCCCATTTCCGCCATCGCCATTTGCAGTTTTCATCATTTTACTTACAGGAAGAAAACGTTTGTTTCTGCCACGATATCAGTGGTCTGATGCAAGGGATTGGCTGTCGCTATGATCCAAAAGAATGGAGACTGTTCATTGATTCTAGTAAAGCTAGCCTTAAAGCTGTATTACTGCACAACGGCAATGAAAAACCTTCAATACCTGTAGCACATGCCACTGGCCTTAATGAGACTTATGAATCGATGAAACTGCTGCTAAGACTCATCAAATATAAGGACCACACATGGAATATTTGTGGCGACCTTAAAGTTGTATCATTACTTCTTGGGTTACAGTTGGGCTACACAAAGCATATGTGCTTTTTGTGTCTATGGAACAGCAGAGATGACAAGAACCACTACAAAAAACATGATTGGCCATCTAGAACTGAACATGTTGTTGGTAAATACAATGTGAAACACCCAGCACTTATTGACCCTCAGAAAGTACATCTTCCACCACTTCACATTAAACTTGGCCTTATGAAAAATTTCGTGAAGGGTATGGATCATCAAGGTAGTGGTTTCCAATATTTAAAGGATAAATTCAAAGGAATATTGACAGATGCTAAGCTAGAAGCTGGAGTTTTCACTGGACCACAGATCCGCAGTGTCATCCACGACTCATCGTTTCCATCTAACCTAAATGAGAATGAACTAGGAGCATGGACATCTTTCGTTGAAGTTGTCAAAAATTTTCTTGGAAACCACAAAGCTGAAAACCACCGTAAACTCGTAGAAAACATGCTTAAATCTTATGAAATAATGGGATGCAGAATGTCTTTGAAAATTCATTTTTTACATTCTCATCTTGACTTCTTCCCGGCCAACCTTGGGGCTGTAAGTGACGAGCATGGTGAGCGCTTCCACCAACAGATCTCAGTTATGGAAAACAGATACCAAGGTAATTTCAACCCAAATATGATGGGAGATTATTGTTGGTTCCTGCAGAAGGAGAGCTCATCATCCTACAAGCGACAAAGGAAGAGGACACACCAAAGTTTCACTTAAGAACAGGAATTTGCCTTTCAGTAGTAACAACAAAATACTAACGCGCTTTGGGTGGATGGTTGGGCGCAGGGGTGGTAACTCCGCCAGCGGAATTCCGCTGTCTGTCTTAAGCCAGAATAAAGGAGGAAAGACATCCCTGTTCACTAATTATTTGAGTATGCTTAACATAAAACGTGGCACGGAAAAGTAGCTTAGACGGCTTTCGTAATAGAAGCGGGTGAGAAAAAAAATGAAAAATAGGGGTTTTCGGTTACACAAAATCTGGACGTGATAGAGAAATTTTGATATCAGATCTGAAATCAGCATCAGCGCTTTAGTAGGAATCAGTAGTTCACGTGCCTGTAACAAAAAAAAAGTTGAAATTTGTTGCCTAGTGTTATGTTCATTATTTTACATGGGAATTAAATGTTTTTTTGTGTATTATGTTCATTATTTTATATGGGAATTAAATGTTTTTTGTGTATTATGTTCATTATTTTACATAGGAATTAAATGTTTTTTTTTGTGTATTATGTTCATTATTAAGTCCAACTATAAATTTGCCTTGAAAAAGTAAATGGTGCTCGCCGCACTACCGGTAGTCTTGAATGTGCTCTTCGGCACAAAAAGGTTGAGAACCCCTGGTTTAACCCCTCGTTCTTCTAACATTCCTTTGATTGTTCAGAGGGACACTGACTGAGACACGTTGTGGTGGACTGGCGGAAGACGAACCGTAGTTGTAAACACTGCCCCAAATCATGGTTATTTCGGTGTCATGGTCATGGATATGTGCGCAATGGCCATAATTGGTAAATCACGGTTAATTCGATTCACATTTGACTGAATCTCGGATAAACGCATAAGTATTGCGTGTCCAAAATTTACGCCGTTTATATAAATGAAGTAAGGCTCAATCTTCTCATCTGAGCTCCTACATTTTAGCGCACTATATAACTAAAATTTTCAGACGAAACAATGTTGTTGGACCACGGCAACATTTTTCTGCAGCTGACGCCATCTTTGGACTGAGTTAATGATACACTTGATAAAACCTTTTATTGTTTATCAATAATTATGCCAATATATGAATTTTCTTCAGTAAATATGTTATTTAGAGGAACATTTAAAAAAATTCATTATTCGGGGTAAAGGGTTCTTTATTTTAGTTAAATCGTTACCAACAAATTGTGTATAGGGGTTATGAAGGTTCATATATACATAATAGGGTGATTCAAAAATTGACCGAAAAAAATTTTTGGGATTTTTTTTCGGGCCACCCTCTGATTATGTTTAATTTGGTAAAAAAGTAATGCATGCAAATTTTGAATTAAAAAAACAAATTTTAGGGGTCGCTACCATAAGTTAAAAATCAGGCACAAAATAAGAAATATATGCTGTTTCCACACCACCTTGAGGTAAAGCATACGGCGCGTTACCTTTTTTTTGAAGTGGAAGTTCCCCGATAGGCCTATCATAACCACTCTACATTTTCAAATTGACAGTTCTTCTGTAATGATAATAAGACTTCGTAATAATAATAACCTTTTGTTCATTATATTTCACTGTTAATTTCTTAATGATGATATTGTCTTCTTTTTATTTGGAAGAGCAGCTCTATATTTCTTTACCACTTGGAGGAGATACTTTTTCTGTTCTTCATCATTTGTGATTAGTTTGTTGTATTCATCGACTAATCTAACTCCTCTTTCTGGATTGTCATTAACAACTTGAATTTTTCTTATGACTTTTTTTACGTTGTTGTAGCAGTCATCTTCATTCCACACTTCAGAGTTCTTATTAAGAAACGTTGATGGTAAACCAAGTCTATTAAAAATTTATTTTGTATTTGCACTAACGAAGTCTTCCAGTTCTCTGTTTTCAATAACTTCAGTGTCAATAACCGCTTTTTTCTCTGGATTTGGTTCGGCGCCGTTTTGTAATGCTTGCTTCATTCGGTTTTTAGTTTGGTGTAGCACGCCATCATCAAAGAAAGCAAATGCTATTAACTCCTCTGAAAGATACCATAAATGATTCATCATTTTCTTCAGGGCAACAGTTGCAATGCGTTCATCTTTTAGTTTGTACAGTTGCAGTTTCTTCAACATCTCTAAATCGAGACGAGGAGCGAAAACTGAAACTGACGCTGTAAACCAGGATTTAACATATATGTTCTTCAAGTTGAGTGGTAGCAAACTCAATAACTTCTGTTTTATATGAGTAATACTGCGTATGGTATTTGGATCATCTAATGCTGTTCTGTAGTGTTTTGTGTATAATTTTGACCATTTCATTCTAAATCGTTTGAAAATTGCAATATCAGGTCTTGATGATGCAGGCAATGAATGCGAAACAACAGCTTCTAACACTATTTCTAGTATGTGATGCCTGCAGGCCAGCCACAGCATACGTTTGTTCATTTTCTGTTCTAGAAGAACACAGGCACTATTTCTACGACCTGTATTCAATGCTGTGGTGTCAAAACACATGCATTTTATTTTGTCTGAGATATCCCAATCCAAACAAGCTTGGTGGACGGCATTTGCAGTTAATTCTCCTGTGCTTGCAGTGATTTTTGGAACACCAAGAAGTTGATCAATGCCATCTCCTGAAATCAGTATAGGGAGTCGTTCAACAACTTCTCGTCCTGTTATGTCTTCTATTAGTTTTCCGACCCAATGAATGGCTAAAGGAACATCAGCTTTAAACTCTTTCTTTAAATTTTCTCCAAGTTTTTTCTGAAATTTTTCTCTTGCTCTTCTTATAGATGAATAACTGACAGTGAATTCTTCTGCATATTTTCCAAGACCTTCAATCGTTGGTATCATCACTAATGATGCACTTCTATTGCTCATTTTTGTTACATCAAGGGCTGCAAGCAATGTATCATCAGGCAATTTTTGTTTCTTTCGTACAGTCTGTTTTGAGGTGGATGGTTCACTAGGATCAACCGTAAACTCTTCATCAGATGTTGTATTTTGTCTTTCAGCACCAGAACTGCTAGTTGAGTCACTGAGAACTACAGTTTCTTCAAATCTCGACACTTCTCTTGCTTTTCTTATGTTTAATTGTTCTTCCTCTTTCTTAGCATACTTTTCTTTCTTTGCAAACCCTTTATCAATCCTATCCATTTTTCCTTTTCGCCCGTGTTCTCGCTGGAGTTTTAGAAATAGCTTATCTTCTTCAATATCAATTAGCTTCATAGCATCTGCATGTGCTATATCAAACAGGCTATCTAATTCTTGGTTCCATTTGGTTTGCTTATCTAATAGATTTTTTTTATTGTTTCGCGTTATTCTCTTTATTTTTCTTTAATCCTTGCCATTCTTTGAACAGTTTCTCAATTTTGTCAACAACGTGCGACTTCTTTCTAGTTGGAATTCGTGCTCCTCCCCATACTGCCAACACATCATTTGCAGTAGACAAGCAGGCTTCTCGAATTGTTTGTTTTTTGTTTCTGTAAGCCATAAACAAAGCCATAGTTTCTCGCTTTGATGGAAGAACTGTTGTTTTAAGTGTATCTGATGGTTGTCCAATAAGCCAAACATTAGTATCTTTTCTGGTGTGCATAGCAGTACCCCTGCTAGAAGATGGTGGGGGTTCCATGACGAGAGTTGACAGCAGAACCTCTTACACTTACGACAGTCAGACGACTACTGAATTATAGCTGTACAGACAGTACAGTGTACAAGTGCCGGTTGCCCTCAATATTCGGTCACAACAGAGTGTAAATGGTTACAAGAGTGTTGTGTTTACTCAGAACTGTTAGCTCTATGTGCATTAACGACTTATCACACGGAACAGATATTATAAGAAAAACGTCACAGTTCAAAACTCAATTTCCTGAAAGTAAACAGAAAAGTAATAGTTTAGATTACGGATGCGACCCCTAAAATACATTAGAATCAGCTGAAATTTTGTATACATTACGTTTTTACCAAATTAAACATAATTAGAGGGTGGCCCGGAAAAATCTAACAATCGATATTTTGAATGACAATAATACACACACACACACACACACACACACACATATATATATATATATATATATATATATATATATATTATATATATATATATATATGTAGCGGATCGACAAGAAATAGACCAACAAATAGACAGATCCTTTACTTCCACGCTATCATCAAAGGACTTGGAAAACACACGTGGGCAAGAGTCAAACAATGGAGAGTCTGTTTCTTCCCCAGGGCGCGAACGCAAATCCTTATCAACTAAAGGACGCGCTCACAAAGCGTCTTCTTAAGATTTGGTACGAAGTCCTACGTCACAGGAACTACCTACAGTATAAAAGCGAGCACCCACTCTCACTCCTTCTCACTTCGTTAGCGCTTCCATTTCGTTCGACTACTCTCTACGTGGTCACCCCTCATCAGCTTTAACCGGCTCAAGACCAAGGCTCACTTCAACACCACATTCAAGAAACGAAGCATCATTGGAAGTGATCCACCAATACTGCCGCAGCAAACCCCAACGGCATCAGGAATTCCCCTTGGTCTCTTCATTACCGCATAAACCGGTTATCAAGCATCTTCGAGAGCACCGGCAAGGTTGCAACGCTACGAGAAGCATCCTCAAGGTTGACACATTGCGTGACTCGACGGCGAAAGCTACAAGCCCAAATAACTCCACAACTGGTCCGCTTTTACCGCTTTACGAAGAACGGTCGTCTACGAGACTCCATTAGGCCCATCATACCTTGACCTACGGAACAAACTTCCAAGAGACAACCACAACCGGCCTACATCTCCTTCGCAAAAAGGCCTAATCCACGACGCGACCAGCTTCCAGAGGACGATCAACGACACTCACGGTATTAGTTTCCTTCTCAACACTCCTTCCACAGCGTTACATCGTCCGGGTAAGCTAAGTACATCATATTCTAAGTACTCTTGAAGCCTACATTAGCCTACCGCCGAACAGCAGGCTACTCTCCCAAAGTGAGTAATTAACGTTCCAATTGACTCCCGTTAATAACGCAGTAGACCATTTTCCTAATTCAAGTGTCCTTCAGAACCTGTAATTCACATCATCCGCTGTTGTGTTCACTATTGTATTTGTGCGATAAATAAGTTCTCTACTGCAGGCCTAATTCATATACAGTGTGTATTTCCCTCAACTATCCTTAGGCCTATCCCAAACGCACGGGCATTCTTTATATCATTGCTAGGCCCATTCAATCATCTAGCCTACTTAATCAGAGTGTCATGTTTTCCATTAAATGTACCAAACGCACGTGCATTCTTTATATCATTTACTAGGCCCATTCAATGTTCTATGTTGCATGCCATTTACATACCATCGATGAGTATTATTTATACGTGTCAATTAAGCTATTAACATTTCATCTTATTAGCTAGGTCTATGTTATAAGCGTAACGTAAACTATCAATTAATTACCGTTAGTTCTTTGTTATACCACAGTGAATAAATAACGGCTTTATTTTCACAATAAAATAAAGTACCGAGACTTATTCTATTCAGTGTACCAAAACGTACGCGCTTTCTGTGTCATTAATAGGCCTCTTTCACAGATCATTTACGCATAATCTGTAGCAGAGCTGGGCATTTGCGGCATATTTTGCGGTACTGCGGTACTTGCGGTACCACCGCACTACCACCCCGGGCCCCCATAACGCAGTACCGCAAAGGATCGCTGAAAGTACCGCAGTACCGCTACCGCATTCAAATTTCCGCGTACCGGTTTGGTACCGGTTTGGTAGTGCAGCAGTACCGCAGTACCGCAATATGCCGCAAGTGCCCAGCTCTGATCTGTAGCTTCCCTAATCAGTATATTACATAACCTATTTGTTATATTATTACGTACATGCATTATTATTGTATTCACTAAGCCTCATATTTCAGGTTGTGTCCCATTTTGTACACCATTAAGCCTCACATAAACGAGCGCATTTCAAAGGTCATTATCGAATTGTTAAGCTTTCTAGTCAGTCTTTCCATTGTATTTTCACTGTGAAAATTAATATAAATATTTTCTTAATTAAACTACAAAAAACAATATAAGGTGTCTTTTATAACCTTAACATTAATTTGCTTGGGTGTAAACCAAGATGGTGACCTCGCTGCCATTTCGGTCACTTCCAATAGTATGGTGGGCCTAATCAAATAACCAATTATTCCAATCGGTGAGACTGTATTACATCATAAATTATTAACCCAGCTTTTCATTAATAAGCAATTAGTCAGTGCATCAATTAAAACTCATTGCATACAATTAAATCATTATCACCTTAAACGGCTAAAACTAGGTCCACTATATATACAGGGTGGGCCGTAAGTTTCCATACATAGGAAAAATTAAACGTTTGTTTTTATGTTTCAGATACCCTAAGAATATGCGTTGTAAGATCTTGTTTACTGATGAAGCAAATTTTTACGTCAATGGAGAGGTTAATCGGCAAAACATACGTTATTGGAGTAATGCTAACCCTAACTGGCTGAGTCCGACGAAGATGCAAGGTGCCGGTAAAGTGATGGTGTGGGCCGGGATATGGGGTGACAGAATTATTGGACCAATTTTTGTCAGTGGAAATCTTAATGCCGAAAGGTATCTTAACATGTTGCAAGAAGAGATTTTCCCATCCCTGCTAAACGAGGAAGGTAACTTCCCAGTTTACTTCCAGCAAGATGGAGCTCCACCTCATTATGGTCTTCACGTGCGTCGGTATTTGGATCAGCAGCAGTTTCCGGATGCTTGGATTGGTCGGCGTGGTCCTGTGGAGTGGCCTCCCAGATCCCCAGATCTCACCCCCCTTGATTTCTATCTTTGGGGGCACTTGAAGGCCATGGTGTATCAGGAAAAGATACGAGACATAAATCATCTAAAGGAACGTATCACCAACGCCATTACAAGCATAACGTCAACTGTGCTAATGCGTGTTCATCAACAGTGGGGAACACGTATTGAAATGTGTTTTCAAAACAATGGCAACCATGTAGAGCATATTATATAAATAAAAATGGTTGTCCATAAAAAAATGTTTATTTTTCCTATGTATGGAAACTTACGGCCCACCCTGTATATATATATATATATATATATATATATATATATATATATATATATATATATATACACACACTATGTAGTACTATCGAAAAGTCGGAAACCACCCACAATTTCCCATTTTTAAGTTTGGTTTCCCGATGAACGTCCATTACCTCCCCCTCCGTAAAAAGTAATAATAATGTTAATAAAATAAATAATAAAATAAAAATATAATTAAAAGAAGGGAAAAAAGAATCACCGCAGCCCTTCTAAGGAATGTAAATTAGGATTTATATTAAAAATTGCCTATGTATTGTATCGGAGAAAGAAAGTTCAAATATGCTTTAACCTTCCGAAAAAAAAAGTCTTGATTACATGTTATATACAATAGCACTGTTTCCCTCAAGTCTTACTTATATTCCCAGTCCTTACACCCCTCCCGAAATAAAAAATTTCCAGACAAATCCATGAAATTATTGTCGAAATTATTTATAAGAAGGGTTATATAATTTTTTATAACGTAGATTATTCTATGAAGAGCAACGTTATCCCTCACAGTATGAAAATCAAAAGTGAGGAAAAAAGTTTATCTAAAACATAGCAACGTTTTGGAAACCTAAAATATGTCTACATTTTCATTATTGTTGTTATTGTAAGACTGGGAAATAAAACGCGATTCATATGAAAGCTCAAGTCAGTAGTATGTAACAAAATACTGTGTGTATGTGTGTGTGTGTGTGTGTGTGTCTCTCTCTCTCTCTCTCTCTCTCTCTCTCTCTCTCATTTTACTGGGGAAAAGTCATAGCTATGTTTTAAAATACTTGGATTAGTCCACCTCACGAGAAACAATAATTCAACAAAATAAATTTAAGCAATTTTCCTCATTCAGCTCAACAACAAACTTAAAATTTACAATAAATTACTTCTCACCGACCCCCCAAAAAAAACTATTTACCTACATGGCCTTGTTGTACGAAATGCCAATTACATAATAAAAACGTGTGTAATAACAGCTACATATACCCATTATATGCCAAACAACAATTTTCTGTTTCTTGGTCAGGTACATGAATACCAATTCTAAATATTTTTCTATATTCTTTCCGCAACAAACTTCACTGATTCCTTGTCGTGTATCATTCACTTCTTCAATATGACACCTTATTCTCAAATATAAAATAACTTTCTATACATTTATACCCATAAATATCCATTTATGGGTATATCCATAAATTCATTTATATCCACAGTTTAATTTACCAATAGAAAATAAAATACAAAATGAAACCTACCGATTTTTAAACAATTTTTCTGTGCTTTTCCTTTACTATTATTTTGTTAAGGATGTTAATTTAGGGATTAAGCGTTGTTGTTTCTTAAACTATTTTTGGTTAATACATACGAAATATTCATTTCAAACGTGTACTGAATTTTCTCAAACTAGAGTTAACCCAAAATTCCTTTGAACTTTTAAAAAGCTAATAATTAACAATGTTAACATTATGGCATACAGTTTACTAGATAAACCCCAAAACAACTACTATTACTACTACTACTACTACTAATACTAATAATAATAATAAGAATAATAATAAGAATATAATTTATGTTAAAATGTTCTTAGTGGGTATTTAACAAGGCATTTCAAAGCTAAGAATATATCCATGTTATTTTTTCAAGTCAGTTAGGAATTTCATCTGCGACTCAAAAACGTTTTCTTTAAGGAGTGATAAATACCCGCGAAAACTAAACCAGTTAATGCCATCATAATGTGAATTATGTTTCCCTCATACTGATACAACCTCGTATGTGCAGTATCTGTTTTCGGTATTTTAATCTTTCATCTACTCAGCCGGTGAACTCTGGAACAATCTTCCTCAATCCATCTTTCCCCCTTTCAAACGCAGGCATTCGCCCTTGGCCCCCCCCCCCTTCTCACTACATAAAATAAAACATGTATTTTGTTATTCTACTATTTGGTCTATTTTTTATTTTTGTAGTTAATATTCGTTGTTAGATAGTACATAGTACGAGTTATTACTATTATTCATTTACATATTATTCATCACTTTCCTCAACGTTGTTTATATGTATATTTGACTATATTTATATTATATTCATAGATTATTCTCGTTATATTTGTATTATTCAAAAACAGGTACTCACCTTATTCGACCTAAATGGTTATATGGGGGGATTATTATTGTATTGTCATATCGTGTTTAACGATAATTTAGACTGAATATATCGGGAAACAGCGATAGGGATATGGGATAGTGTATATTATCGGCAAATTATTCTTCCAGAAAATGTCTTTCAACTTCTTTCGGATCCACAAAATGTAATAGACCCGCTCTGAAGTGATTTATCTTCATGGTAGTGCCACATGGCACTGTGCAAATGTCATCAAACAACTTCCTTTAGAGACTCTTGGATTGATTTCCTCGATCAGACTCAATGGTCAGGAAATTCCTCTGATCTGAAAGCAGGTTCGAGCGATTTTGAAGAAAAATGGCCAAAAACATAAATGCCCGTCAAAAATTGAATTATCTCCAGTGATACGAGATGAATGGAACAAATCGCGAGTGCCATCTGTGCCCATCTTATCAACACAATGCCCAAACGAGTAAAAGTTGTAATTTAAGCCACTGAAAATTACCCTAAATATTAAGTGTTACGTAAAAAGCTACACTATTTACACAATATCATATTGATTCATGTCTTTTATATATCTCTCGTATCTCAAATTTTCATAAATGCCTCATACTTCTTGTCAATATATATATATATATATATATATATATATATATATATATATATATATATATATATATATTGTCGTGTACCTCATTCAATTCATTGTTTTGTTTCTTATTTACTTTACTTTACTACCTTCCTCTTATCATTGCTTTTTCTTCTCTTTACACTCACTTCACTGTACTTTATAAACACAGGCAGACGGGTAGCCATGGCCGGCATTATGATTTCGAACAGAAAAGGAACCGAAATAATTACCCACTTTTATTTACTCTTTACTGACTTTATTTATGCCGAAACAATTTGGACAAACGGAGTAAAGCGAGTGCGGAATTAGCGTTAAATTTTAAATTGTAAATTTAAGATTTACAGTAACATAGTAATACGACAGACCACCTAATCAGAGCAAACCCGCCATCAGACTGGGTTTTTAGGGCATTTCAACCGCGGCACATTTCATGTCTTGCCAATTCGTATTTTTATATTTTTAATTTCAAACAATATTAATTTCTTATCTACGTACAAATCATATTTAAATTTCTTATTAAACATTTTCTTCTTTATTAAACAAAACATTATTAAATTCTTATTAGACATGATTATCTTTATTAAAAAAAAATACGCGACAATATATACAGGGTGCAACAAAAGCCCGTTCTCATAGGGAAATAAGATGTAAAAGAATTGATTGTGATGAGTTTGTATCTCCACAATTATCGTTACTGGAGCAACGAAAATCAGCAAATGGGTTGAAGATGCACATTTGCAGGTTGATCCCAGGCTTACGGTGTGGGCAGGAATTCACAGAGGGACCATCATAGGACCATAGTTTTTTGATGAAACCATGAACGGGGATTCTAACATGAACAACTGAACAACATTCTGGAAGGAATTTTACAAAAGTACGTTGAAGAAATGTCCTTGGATGCTTGACGAAAGTTCTGGTTTCACCAAAATTGTGTACCTTCGCATTTCGCTCATTCAGTGAGATAATGGTTAGATGAGAATCTTCGTGGCAGATGTATAGGATTCCGAGGGAGGTTGTGTGGAATGGCCGCCCCGAAGCCTTGATTTGACCCCACTTGACTTCTTTTTGTGGGGCCACTTAAAGTCCGTTGTTTATGAGTCAAAACCTCGAACGACCCAGCAGTTAAAAGAAAAAATTACAGATCAGTGTAACAGAATGAGCGCGGAAACACTTCAAAACGTAACCGACAGCTAACAAAGACGAGTAGAAATGTGTCAACGGCTACATGGAATGCAATTTGAGCATGTAGCTACTGGATTAATTGGTAAGTTGATTGTATTGTTTGTAAGTTATAGTTAAAACTATTTTCTTGTTCGTTTCTGTTATATCTTATTTCTCTATGAGACTGGACTTTTGTTACACCCTATATATATATATATATATGTGTTAAAATAGATTATTCGTTTAAAACTGAATGCATTTAAGCTGGTAAACATCATTTAAAAATATTATTACCACTGTAATGACATAAATATTTAAAAATAAAAAAAATGTTGGTAAGAGCGTATCAACAAACCGACCGAAAGATGGCGTCAGTTGCAAAAAAAATAAATAAATAAAGAAATGTGGCATTCATCCAACTTGTCGTTTCGTCTGCGAATTTACAGTGATATAATGCGTTAAAAGGAAGGAAGGAACTCAAATAAGAGAATATTGATTTTTACCTCATTTTTATGTCGAGCGTCAATTTGGAAAATATTTATCTGAAAAATTAAAATTTCCTCATATTTTTGTTAATTTAAATTTTTCTTTAACAAAAACCAATTAAATTTTCAGTTTGGATATCGCAAATTCACGAGAACAATACACGGTTAAGTTAATCTATTATTACGTAGCAATTGAGCATTAACCGTAATTTAAATTGAATTTTAAGGGATAATAACAGCGATTTAATTAGGCAATGTTAGTTTCAAAGTGGGGGTATTTGGATAAATTTAAAAGAATATCAGTATAAGGTTAATATAAGGTATAAGGTTATATATATAAGGTTATATATGTATAAGGTTATATATATAAATATATAACTAAGTTGAAAAGGAACAAATTTGAATTCCTGAAGTCAGTAATAACTCCTACATTTCGTAGCTTTGCAAATAACCTGAACGAGACGCCCACGTGACGGTTTCATTATTAAAATTAAAATCAGACAAAATGATTTAAAACTAACAGTACGCCCACACAACTCCGGATGTTTAGAGATAGATTAGCAAACGATAACACAGACAACAATGTATAAAAAGGATAAAGGAGAGCTCTCAAAGCCAGTTATTAGAAGCCATCTTCAGAAACGGTTCACTCGATAAAGCTCCCAACAATGACGGAATCGAAACTTTTGATTTTCTTCTTAACCCTTACTTTGGTAAACAAACTTGCCTGTGGAGACAGCAGTGAATCTACGATCGAAGGAATTGACAGCCTTTTCAAAGACATTGGATTCTCTCCTGCTTGTGTGTCTCAAACTCTAGCCCTATGTGAGAACTCCGCAACTGAGTCCTTTCTGCTTGGTGCGAAAAGATTATATTCAATGCAGAAATCAGTCTGTAAGGTGAAAGAAGCCAAAACTAGTCCTCGGAATTGTGCGGATCTTTTCAATCTTGGGGATAAAGAATCTGGGTTACGAAAAGTGTACCCTTTCAATTGTTGCGAAAACCGACCCGTTTCTGTCTACTGTGATCAGACAACTGACGGAGGTGGATGGACGGTGATTCAACATCGAGAGGCTCTTCCACAAAGAGAAAATTTCTTCAGGAAATGGCTTGAGTACCAGATCGGTTTCGGGAACCTGAAGGGAGAATTTTGGCTCGGTCTAGACAACATTCACGCCCTCGTTAAAAACTCTGATGGAGCTGAGGGTGGATCTTGAAGACTTTGAAGGGAAAAAACGTTGGGCCAAATACGAACACTTTTACATTGGAGATGCCACTACCAAATACATCTTGGATTTAGGAGAATATTCAGGCAACGCCGGAGATTCTTTTGGTGGTCACAGCGGTCACAAATTTTCAACAAAAGATCAAGACAACGACATTCATCCAACTTTAAGTTGTTCGAAGAACCACCACGGTGCATGGTGGTATACAAAATGTCATGCATCAAACTTGAATGGTTATCAATATAAGGAAACCATACTGAGTACGCTGATGGTATTAACTGGAGTTTGTTTCGCGGGTATCACCACTCCATGAAGGAAACTTCTCTGAGTCTCAGACCGAAATTCCTTAACTAACTTGAAAATGACTTGGAGATATTCTTAATTATGAAATGCTTTTGTTAAATATTGCTAAGAAATTTTTAACTGAAAGCAATTAACTCTATTATTATTATTATTATTATTATTATTATTATTATTATTTGACAGCTTTTGTTGTTTTACAATGTATTATATGTCATCTGATATGCCGTAATTTTGACGTTTTTAATGTTATTCTAAAAACCAAATGGAATTTTTAGTTGATTTCGTTGTCAGAAATTCAAGGCACGTTTGAACTGAATTCATTTCTTATGGTTTTTGACATCAGATGTTGTAATATAATATAATGTCCCTAATATAAAATCCCTAAAAATAAAAATTTAAATATACTGTAATGGATTCATCAATAAAATTCTTCAAAAATTTGATATTTTTTATTTTGACTTCATATCATTCAAATGACTGAAAGTAAGTAACTTACAGTATCTGAATCAGTTTCAATCTCTCACTTATGAACTTTATAATAGAGAGAATAGTAATTATGTTAGTAATTTATTATAACTAACTTATTTTTAACTTATATGAAAATAGTATCGCGAAGAATAGGAAAAATAAAGCCGAAAATGAGAGCGTATCTGAGTAATCGCATTTGAAACGCCCACTTTAAGACAGTATTTTGAAAATGTACTAAACAGGGAAGAGTTAATCTAGACTTAGATACGTCCACAAAAATCCCGATGTTTCGAGATGTACAGACAAGTGATAATAAGGAGAACAAGTATAAAAGGAGAGGTTTTTCAGAACTAGCTATTAGAAACTAGCTATTAGAAGCTATTAGAAGCCATTTACAAAACAGATTCAACAAGAAGAGCAAAGATGGTTGAATCAAATCCTCTGATAAATTTGGTGAGGATTGCTTCAGTGAAAAGTTTTACTTTCGGAGAAAGTATTGAATCTCGTATCGTAGGACTTTACAGCCTTTTTCAAGAGATTGGATTCTCTCCTACTTGCGTGTCTCAAACTCTGGCGCTTTGTGAGAATTCCTTGCTCGGAATGAAAAGTAAATTCCATTCAGTGGAAAAGCCGACTGACAGGTTGAAGGAACTCCCGAAATATCCTCGTAATTGTGAGGATCTTTCTCACCTTGCTGATAAAGAATCCGGAGTTCGAACTGTGTACCCTTTCAGTTGTTGTGAAAACAGACCCGTTTCTGTTTTCTGCGAATAGACTACCGACAGAGGTGGATGGACAGTGATCCAACATCGTAAAGCTTTGCCAGAGAGAGAAAACTTCTCCCGGAAGTGGGTGGAATACCAGCTGGGTTTCGGGAACTTGAATGGAGAGTTCTGGCTTGGCCTCGACTACATTCATGCCCTCGTTAGTGATGCTTTGATGGAATTGAGGGTGGACTTAGAGGACTTCGAAGGGAATAAGCGTTGGGCCAAGTACGAACACTTTTTCGTTGGAGACGCCACTACTAAATATCGTCTGGATTTAGGAAAATATTCGGGAAACGCCGGGGATTCATTCATCCTCACAACAGTCAAAAGTTTACAACGAAGGATCAAGACAACGATATATTACCAAATGAGAACTGCTCAGAGAAATTTCGTGGAGCATGGTGGTATGAAAGATGCCACCATTCCAACCTGAATGGATATCAGTATGAAGGAAACCACAGTTCCTACGCTGATGGTATCATTGGAATGGTTTTCGTGGGCTCTATTACTCCTTAAAGAAAGCTTCAATGAGTGTCAGACCAAAATTCCGAAACTAAAATTTTAATATATTGGCGATATCATTGACCATCATATTTTTTACTTTTTCAGCGATAAGTATTTAAAATGTTTTATTAATTTATCATTTTAATAATAATAATAATAATAATAATAATAATAATAGTATAAAGCAAAGTTTCATCTAATTTTAATGGTTGAGAGTGTATTGATAACATGTAGAAAAATTAGTAAAAAATTTTACGTCATATTTCGTATTGAATAATATCACGTGTGTAGTGTATTATTTGAAAATAAATATTCCTTGTAAAAAGGATCTTTAATGCCTTTACTTCAAATTAGCTTTAATAAATTTTAAACTTATGTATGATATAAAAGATATTTCAGGTAAAAAATGATAGAGAGAGAGAGAGAGAGAAGAGAGAGAGAGAGAGAGAGAGAGAGAGAGAACACATTGCAAACAGAATGTGAGAAATAGTCTTAATAACAAAGAACTCAATATTTCAGTTGGACGTATTTGACTTTAACCGAAAAAATGAATTTAAACCAAATCAATTCTGACCTTTTTTATATAATTAACAACGGGAATGCTTATTTATTTACCGAGTATCACATCTTAGATTCTGAAATAAAAGTAATCAAGCTTTTAGGCCGTTGTAAAAGAAAAAAATTACAGGGTATCTGTTGGAAACGCGACTCCGACTATCGTCATCAGTAGATAGCGCTGCAGGGATCACGCCCACAGTATCCTGAAAGGGCCCATTGATCGACTCTGCGTTTTACTTTTTCCGCGTTAAACGAGACGCGTCTCTTAATAGGCTTGCCTCTCACAGGATCGTCTTGCGACTCACGACTGACGACTTGGGTCGTGACGACTCGAGTCGCGTGTGAGTTTTACATTGACAGAATGGAAGCCCCGCACACTGCAGCGACCGCGACCCCATTCTGGGGAATCTGAATATGAATTTAATCTCCATACCCTATTCTTCATTTTAAAATCTAATGAAAATATTTCACTCATATCGGGAGATAATGAGACTTTCTTTGGTTACCCACAAATGAACAGCAGACCCCCTCCCCCATACCCCGCTCGCCCAACTTGGTTTGAAGGGTCTGAAACTTTATAGAAGGAAGACAAAATCATACGTTACAAAACTTCAACATAGATTAAACAAAAATATCGTTTTAAAAATATATGAAACTAAAAATTCTAGCATTGTTTATCAAAATGAACTCCCCCCCCCCTCGCCCCCAAATTCCTCCCTGAGGCACGAAATACCCCTTCAAACAGAAACCAATATGAAGAACCCCATCAAATTTTAAACTGTAACTTTTTCCATCTAATCTCACTAAATCTGTAAAAGGTGTTCGGACCCACCCTCTTTTTTTCTTTTCCCACTTTTCAATGAAATAATGACATTTTCTGTGCATTCGCAACGTCGTCAAGGATTTTAATGAAAGTGGTCCATAAATAAAATTTAAAAAAAAAAAATTTTTGGATCACCCGAAGCTCAGGGCCCCCCAGCCTTCTTTAGTTAACTTTATAAGGCTAACTAACGAAAATATCACGACCTAACTAACCAATCGTCAAGGGCGTACAGTTGACCTAATGATTGGTTAGGTTAGGTCGTGATATTTTCGTTAGTTAGCCTTATAAAGCTAACTAAAGAAGGCGGGGGGCCCTGATTTTCAGGTGATCCAAAAATTGTAATGATATGAACCGATTCCCTCCTAAATTTAAGAGAAGTCAAACAGGAGAGGAGTGAATCCGTGCACTCCAGCTTAACTTTTCGGGCGGAATTACTTGGACACCACAAGGTCTCACTATATACCAGGCTTGGCGCTGATTTGGACAGCCATGCATACTGACTAATGTGGTTAGGATTAATAGTTTATTAACCAAACAGAATATTGGCAAGTTGGCAACAGCCTTTTTGTATGAAATTAATTAACTTATTACTTACATATTGCATTTCATGACTTCACAGAAACACAAAAATGTCTGACAATTCACTAATTTAAGCCAAAATAACAAGCAAATTTGTTGTTTTCAGAATACGTTTTCTTCAGTAAATAGGGAATGGAAGGCTTGGAAAATACAGGGTGATTTACAAATTGTTCCCAAAAAATATAACGTGTATGTTTTTTTGGGGGGGGTGGGAAACACTTTTTTTTAGCACCCTGTATGTACGGTTACGGGAAGGTGTGTTGAGTAAATAAAATGCGTGAAAAATTAAATTTAAAAAATAATGGCAAGATTGTATAATGTGACCAATAAAAATGATGATTATATTAAATTATAATTATCTGTATGTCAATGACTGCACATTCAGTTGTCCTTTAGATATACAGTATATGTCTGTGTTAAATGTTGTTGGACTCGGTTGTCCCCCCTTCACCCCAGTTGGAATACCTTGACTATTACTGCGGCGTTGCCACATGTACGGAGTCGTCTGTGAGGCGAGGAACATTACATATGCGGGAAACTGTACTAAGTGTACTTGAATGAATTCATCAACCAGAACAAGATCACAGTATTCCCCTACTACAAGCCTATTAAACTAGAGTCAAAATTCTCAAAAAGGCCCATTAACACAACACATCTATAACATAAAGTACTGTACGAATGAAGAGTTTCGTTCCAAAAGGCGCTAAGTCCATTTTTCACCAAAATTAATTTTTTATGTTACTATAATATGTATTGTCCTTCCAAATAGGAATCAAATTAGCAAAACGTTTCTTATTTGAACAAGGGACGTACCAAATATCACTTCCTGAAAATTGACTTCGGTTCCAAAAAACACTGAATATATCATACGTTTTGTTCCAAAAGTAGCTAAGTCCATGCCATTGTGAATGAACAGATTCTAACCAATCAGAGAGCAGCTTTGAATTATAATTATAGTTTTAAATAAAATTTCCTGTGAGAATAACCTTAATAATTTGTTTGGATTACCTTCTTAATGTCTGACTTCTGATCTTGTTTACATTTTTATTTCAAGAAGATGCTAATTTTACTGTTTACGTTTTGTCCTTGGTCGAAAGGTTTGCGTGTGCTAAATGAAATTGCGGAGATTGTTGTAGTTTGCGATTCGTTTTATGGACAAGCAACCAACCCTTTAGACAAAATAAATGGGTAAGATTTTGACACCAATGACCAAGAAATGTTTTTGAATAAAAGACCCAAAGTGAAATGCAATTAAATTTCTTCCATTTCTGGAGCAACTTTATTGTGAACATTGACCTATTTTGGGGACAGTGGCCCCTGATCTAAGTAAGACCCAAGTTTGCGACCAGGGACCTTTATATACGGACCATGGATCCATACTTTAGGCCTTTCAACTGTTCAGACCAATAACCCTTGGGTCCATCCAGTTTTTCTCCTACATTTTATACTATTCATTCAAAATAACACACGTAGCTAAAACCGTTTTTGCTCCAAAAGACTCTAAATCCACTGTGAACAATAAACAAAAAATTATTAAGCATTCGTAATTTAAACAAGAAATTTTCTTAATCATTTCTACAATCTCTGATAATTTCACCGTGTAACAAAAAAAAAATTCTTTGTTCTCTGTTTCTGGCAATAACCTTATTTTCTGATTCATTATGCTTCAAATCACTGGAAAAAAGCTGTCAGTGATTTTAAACTTCGGGTTTGTTGTCAGTACATCGATTTTGTTGAAATAAGAAATATTATTTTTTAACCCTATATGGACATCTGCGACAGATCTGTAAACGCTTCAAAATTTACTATATATTTACCGAAACAAGTACATTTTAACTTAAATGACGATATCGTCAAATTTGTAACGGTTCAAGGAGTTTATATCACGAATTGGCAACTCCTA
This sequence comes from Bathynomus jamesi, assembly GCA_023014485.1. Classification (NCBI taxonomy): domain Eukaryota; kingdom Metazoa; phylum Arthropoda; class Malacostraca; order Isopoda; family Cirolanidae; genus Bathynomus; species Bathynomus jamesi. The sequence continues at coordinate 138,118 of JAJOZX010008697.1, forward strand.
CTGCAGAAAACCGAGCTTTAATGAAAAAAATAAGTTAGTGCGTCAGTAGAAGTAAAAGTGTCTGGTTACGCAGTTCGTTTTTTATTTTTTATCACTTTATTTGATTAAAGGTAAGTTGAATAATTTTTTATTGCTCAATATATGTTGTTAGAGTGGCTGAAGTAATATAAAACAATTCTGATAAACTGAGCACTAGAATATTTTATTGAAACGTAACAATATTGATGGCTCTGACATCCATGCCTTCTTTGCCACGTGGTATAAGGTTGTCCAATTTGTATTATATATATTACATTATATATATTATATATATATTATTATATATATATATATATATTATTTATATATATATTATATATATATATATATAATATATATTACATTAAAAAAATATTTATATTCAAAGTACTCTAAATGAATGTTTAATATAGGCAAAAAAAATTTAAGACAAAAATAAGAATTATGTCCATATAGGGTTAAATTAATCCATTATTTTTACTTTTTCAGACGTGTGACGTGTGACGAAGTTACTGTTATGGCTGCTCGTGGTTGCAAATACCCAGCGGATTCCTTCTGCTACGTGTGCGGCGAGTTCTTCGCAAAGACGGCTAAAAAATACTGCTTGGACAGTTGCACCCGTGCAAAGGAAGCCTATCATGCCTACTTCGGAATGCCAGTCGGTGACCAAGACAAACGCTGGGCACCACATGTCATCTGTGACTACTGCCGCCGCACTCTTGAAGGTTGGTTTAGCGGAGAGAAGAGGGCAATGCGTTTCGCTATCCCCCGTGTCTGGCGTGAGCCCTCAGACCATCTCACGGACTGCTATTTCTGTATGGTGGACCCAACAAAACGAAGAAAGGGGAAGAATGCGCCTCCCATTGAGTACCCTGACATTCCGTCATCTATTGCACCTGTTCCCCATAACGCGACGGACCTACCTGTGCCACAGCCTCCCTTGAGAGATCAATCTTGTCCAGCAGAAGAAGCAAGCTATGATGATTCCGAGGAGGAGCAAGGTGCGTCATCTGCTGCGCGCCGTCGACACCGGGTGGCCGGTGAAAGGTGCCCCTACTACCCCAACCAAGAGGACATCAACGACCTCATCAGGGAAATGGCCTTGACAAAGTCCAACGCCGAGCTGCTCATTTCCAGACTGAAGCAGTGGGACTTACTGGACGACAGCGTTCGAATTACTTCCCAAGGAAGCGGCATCGCGGCTTTTCAGTGTTCTTCACTCTTAGAGATGGGTTGTGCTACTGCCATGACATCAGAGGACTATTCGACGCTGTGGGCATTCCCTGCAACACCTCTGACTGGCGGCTCTTCATCGACAGTTCATCTAAAAGCCTCAAGGCTGTTTTACTGCACAACACAAATCAGTGGCCCTCGATTCCTCTGGCTCATTCAGTGCACATGAAAGAAGAGTACCAGAACGTCAAAATCCTGCTGAGTGCACTGAAGTACGACCAATTCAGCTGGGAGGTCATTGGCGATTTCAAGATGGTGGCCTTCTTGATGGGGCTTCAGGGAGGCTTCACCAAGTTCCCTTGCTATCTGTGCCTCTGGGATAGCCGAAATACAGCCCTTCACTACGAGAAGAGGAACTGGCCCCTCAGGACCGGCTATGAGGTTGGGGCCCATAACGTGAAGCAAGAGCCGCTGGTGGAGCCAACGAAAGTGCTGATGCCACCCCTGCACATCAAATTGGACATCATTAAGCAGTTTGTTAAACAGCTGGATCCAGAGGGTGAGGCCTTGAAGCACATCCAGGAGCTGTTCCCGAAGTTGTCGGAGGCGAAGATCAAAGCAGGAGTATTTGTGGGCCCTCAGGTGAAGCGACTTATTGACTCCGACAGCTTTCCTGAGAAGCTGTCTGAGGTTGAGCGGGCAGCTTGGACAAGCTTCGTTTCTCTAGTCAAAGGTTTCCTCGGAAACCACAAGGCAGAGAACTACAGGGAAATCGTTGACGAACTTGTGGACACGTACCGGAGCATGGGCTGCCGGATGTCGCTGAAACTGCACGTACTACACGCCCACCTTGATGAGTTCAAAGAAAACATGGGATACTACTCAGAAGAACAAGGTGAAAGATTTCACCAGGATGTCAGCTCTTTCGAGGAACGCTACAAGGGACAGTACAACGAAAGTATGATGGGGGACTATATCTGGACCCTTTTGCGTGAGAGTGAACTGAAATACAATCGCCAATCTCGTAGACAAACTTCTTTTTGATTAAACTATAACGCTAGAATTTTTGTATCAATTCTGTATCAATTCTCCGTAGCAATACTCTTTATCAACGCTCTGCATCACTGCACTGTATCACTGTCTGTGTATTAACATATTATAATACATAATTATTCCCTACTCGTTTCCTTCTTTTTATTTTCATTTCTAAAGACGGGGCCTGGAGAACTTCATTTTTCATCATTGATTTATCATAATAATCGTGTTAACATCAATTAAAATTATACTTAACAGGATTCATTTGATTTAAAAGCAGATAGTGTGAAAAACCCTTAAATTAATAAGCAAAAATGGCAAAAAATCAATAAATCGATCTCATGAACTCAGAACCGAAGTCTGAACTTGGTGACTGCTCATTTTTACTTATTTATGCCCTAAAAAATCAGAAAATAATAGTTTTAACTCATGGACAAATTTTGTGTTACACGATGTAATGTTTCAAATACGTGAAGAAAAGTGAAGCTAGTAGAAACAACAACAACAGCAGAGATGGAATACAAACCTTGATTTTCTCAATAGTCTACGTTTAGTGTACAATAGTCGCCTTTTGGAACAAAGCTTTTCAAATACATTTGCCCCGAGGATGGATGTAAGACCTCCAACGTTGGCTACACCTCAAACACACTCATAACTTGAACTACATAACACAGATTCGACCCTAGCAAAATACATAACCATATAACAACCATCAGTGCCGTGCAGAGAACATTTAAGGAGCAGAGGCTTAGAGCCAAAAAAGGACACCTCCTTGGGGGTCCAGGATAATTTCACAGCCGTCGCTAATCATAGATCGCGAAGATATCTGCCATCAAGCCTTGCTCATATCTACTGTATATAGTTCCAGTTTCAAGCTGCCCTTTTCCCTCCATGACTTCTGAGTCATGTAGGGAAAAAAGCAGAGGCTCAATCCCCTGTTTCCCCCCCCTCTGCACTGCCCTGACAACCATACACAACAAAAAACTGATCTTTTAGTAATAGACAACTTCATAATACTTTTTAAGGACACACACACACACACACACACACACACACACTATTAATATCCAACACAATGAATTAATTAACTGACAACTTGTATATATATTGGCATAAAAAGTCTTACTCCCTGATAAACACAACAAACCTTCATTCTCCAGCAAATCAATATACAGCCCTGCACAATACACACCTTTTACAAATCTCGCAATGAAGATGGTCACTGTAAAGATCGAAATTTAGAATTAAGCTAAAGTATCATATTTCTAAAACCGTGCATAAATTTTGTGAAAAAGCCATCCTTAAATGTCTGAGCAGCGATAATAAACATACTTACAGGGGGGCTGTTGAATACCCTTTTAAATCTTATATTGTAAGTAATATTATTGCCCTATAACAGGACTGCTGATGTGTCATTAAATCAGGAGTTTTTAAAACTTTTTAAATTTAGTTGATAAAGTCAAGTGGAACGTGGATGCTACTTCTGACCAATGCTGTGCCGTTGATATATTGAATTTTATACCACTTTGTAGTTTAAATAGAGGCCTACTTACCGAGAAACTGCAAAATTTGATAAAGTCTGACATATTAAATTGATATAGCAAAGAATAATTACACAAAATCTTTCTGAGGAAGTTCACAAACGTTGACAACTATTACTAAATTCATTATCAATACTCAAAATACATCAGTGATGTTACAAAATACCTTAGTAATTTCTGTTAATACTTCTCTCATTCTCCTCTCAATGTTTCTGTTAATTTTCTGTTGACCTCATAGCTGAGGGGCTACACGGGAGGGTAGCAGTCTCCAAACCACTTCTTAGGCCTCAGAATAGGGCTAAGCACTTAGTATGGGCGAAAAAATACAAAAATTTCACTGCTGAAGATTGGAAAAACGTTTCATTTACAGATGAGTCAAAGTTTGAGCTTTATGGTAATCATCGAAGGTCCTATGTTAGACGTAGAAGTGGTGAGAGATTGCTTAAGCAGTGCATAAAACCTTTAGTTAAGCATGGTGGTGGAAATATCCAAGTCTGGGGTTGCTTCAGTTACAATGGAGTTGGTGACCTCCACAGAATAAATTATATCGTCTCCAAAGAGAAATATCACTCCATCATTCAAAGACATGTCATACCATCTGGCTTGAGATTGTGTGGTCAAGGCTTCTTGTTTCAACGAGACAATGACCCTAAGCACACATCCAAACTTTGTAAGGACTATTTAAAAAATAAAAGAAGGTGTCCTGATTATTATGGGTTTTCCAGCCCAATCCCCAGATCTCAATCCCATCGAACATTTATGGGAACACTTGAAAAGGGAAAAAGCAAAACACAAAATAACAAGCCAGGATATCCTCTGGGATGCTCTTCAGCTGTGTTGGGACAACTTGGAACCTCATACCATCCGTAAGCTTGTCGAATCTGTGCCTGATAGAGTACAATCAGTTTTCAAGGCAAAAGGAGGTCACACAAAATATTAAAGTATTTTCATTATTTTGAATGTTTCTGTGTACTTTGATAACATTTATTCATTATTAAAACTTAACTGCATGCCTCTTCCTTGAAGGAGAGCATGCAATACCAAACGTTCTACACATTTTAATTCTTTTTCTGACCAACTCTAACGCAAGGGTTAATCGGTATTTTTAATCTTTTATTTACTCAACCGGTCAACTCTGGAACTACCTTCTTCAATCCATCTTTTCCCCTGTGTGTAACCTCCAGTCTTTCAAACGCAGTGTCCAGGCATGTCGAAAACTTTGAAATTTGATTTCGGTTCTTTTTCTCCTATGGAGGGGCAGGGGACGTTTTTGTGGGCGTTTGTTCTTGACTCCTCCTCCCTGTATATATATATATATATATATATATATATATATGCAAAATTATCCAACCAGGATTTGAACCCACAATCTCTTCAGTAGGGGATGAGAGCACTAGCCACTACGTTTCGACGAGATGAGGCATTAATACAACCTGACTGATATTTCATCATCCAAGAAAATGCATAACGCCTTCGAGCCTTGAGGCGTTTTACGTGTTAATCCTCCAGCACTCGAGCAAATGACCACCATTTCATTCAAATGATCAGGTACAACGCTGGGATCCCATAGATAAAATACCCTTCATAGCATGATTTTGCATAATGGAAAATCATCCTACCATGATTCGAATCCACCACCTTAGTGTAGTCCAAAAGTTCGTGTGTGTTCCAGTAAATCCATTTTCATTGTGGCTTTGCTCCCTTAACCCTTTAACGCCAAACTTTTTTGTAGGGTTAAGTGTATTTGAAACGTTACGTATTCGACCCAGTCGGCGTTAAAGGGTTAATTCGAATAGTGCATTTGCCATTTTGTGTACAATACTTTAGATCCTTAAAGAAAAAAATGCGTGAACAATTTTTCCAAATATGCAGAACTTGGAATGGCATCGTTCCAATTTACGATAATTTTTTAAGAGTTTTCGATAGCAACATTAGAAGTTAGAGGTTAGAAAGACGGACGACTTCACTTCGATCTTCGGTCAGTAAACATAAATTTCAAAATCTTTACATTCTTCACAACTTCGCCAATAAAACTACTGAACCTTAAAATAGTGAAGGCTTTAAAAAGAAAGCATGCTCTTATCTTTATTATTATTATTATTATACATACAGGGTGCCCCGTAAGTCCCAGAGACCTTTCCCTCATGAGTGTAACTCGCTTCCATATTAGCTATTACGTGTCGCCTTTCCTACCTGCAACAAAAAGAAAGGTCCCAAAACAAGACCTCAATTTGAACATTTGTTTTTGTTCTAATGTATTACATTTTTAAATTTAATTTCAAATAAATTTTCCTATGTGACCGTATTTATGGGACACCCTATACATATACTCATTAAATATGCCTGTAAAATACGTAAGTGATTACGAAGAGATTTAAGTTTTTTAAAAATTGAACAAAGTTATTGAACAAGTTTTTAAAAGCTATTAAAAAGTGATCCCTTAACTGTGTTTGATCATGTATCTCACGTCAGTGAAACATGTATCTCACATCAGTGAAAAATGTATCTGACATCAGTGAACCATGTATCTGACGTCAGTGAACCATGTATCTGACGTCAGTGAAACATGTATTTCACGCCAGTGAAACATGTATTTCACGCCAGTGAAACATGTATCTCACATCAGTGAAAGCACCTTTTTTTAAATCACTGTGTTGCAGATATAGACTCCATGCTGGAAACAGAAAAAATCGTAATCCAATCAAGTGGAAATACCTATAAATTAACTTTTTGTAATTTTAATGTTCTAAGTTATAAAGCATTCTTGTAACAATGACCGTACAGTATATGTTCTCTCTCTTATATATAATGACTCTATGCGGTCCTCCACAAATTTAGAACCTAATTCTGAGAGGAACCTTCCATTAACCTATTTTGACAATTTAAAATTTTAATGTCTTTACTGCTTACATGTGTGTGGGTCTAAAAATGAAGCCTACAGTATGATCCAATAGAATGATTCCCATTATAATAATTTCGTTTAGCTTCACAGTCAGGAAGAATTTGACGTGTTCATTGCGATAAGAAAGAAAACAAAATTCTCAGATTTTAGGTGACATTTAAAGATACACTATAACTTCATTTGCTTGGTGAATGTACAAAAGGATTTACGTAAAACATCAAATTCCTACAAATCTATCTCAAATCTCTTCCTTTTGGACAGATCTCGCGTTTTGTTTTATTAGAATTCTTTGACTGGTTCTCCCGTTGTTCTCTTCTTCTTCTTTGGTGAACCAAGAGTGATTTCCATGAGAAAGGCGACGCTCGAAATCAACACACCTTTGGAAAATTTTTATGTAATAAGGTGACAAACTAATTCATGAATTGAAAATATAGTATAATGCAAACAATATATTCCCCTCCTAAAGATGAACTCCCGTCCAAAATATAGAATACCTTCTCAAATGCGCTCATGACCTTGATAATACCTTTAAATTATACACTTTTAGGAGGAATTTGATAAAGGTTCAATATATTGGCAGTACTCAATAAACAATGAATTTGTTCTATTGTTTTTGTAACGCCTCGCAATATAATCTAATATTTTGGTATGTCACTATGCATTAACTGTTCACTACTTAATAAGGTTTTTGTTATATATATATTTTTTTTTTAAACTGGCACACACGGGTGTCTTTTTATCATAATGACATCACAGGTACGCGATATTCCTCATAAAAGTGTATAACTTAAAGATATTATCACGGTCATATTAGCGCATTCGAGACGATATTCTATTTTTTTCTAGTCCGGAGTTGTATGATATTATACATCAAATTTCAAGTTAAAATCGCGTCTATGCATCGATACAAATTTGTCGCGATAAACTGTTATTTGCGAATAGGTCTCTTCCTTGATTCCACAGCGGAGTTTATTGGCCAGAGTGAAATGAGCACCCAGAAAAATTACTAAACCATGAAGTTTTAGTACCATCCATTAACAAAATCACAAATAGGTTTATTTATTATTTCCCCGTAATACCGTAAATGACCTATTAACCAAATGAAAGAGGGAGGTAGAGAGCTCAAGATCCTGGGCTTGTAAGTAAGCGAAATAGTCAGGAGGGATATCTAATGAAAATCCCTCCTGACGGTCATTAATATGAGGGTTGGAGATATCGTAAATAATTTACCAAATGAATAAGAGCTAATCATTATTTATATAATCTGAGCTACAGTGAAACCGTTTCTCGTTGAAAACCCTTGCTTACAGCCGCAAGTGTAGTATAGGAGGAAGATTAACAGTGACCAAAGACACAATACACAAACTGGTGACATTTTGGGGGTTTGTTATTTTGTTTCACGAGTATCGCCTTAATCAGTTCATGTCGAATGAAGGATCACCTGAAGATCAGGGCTCTTACCTTCTTTAGTTAGCCTTATAAGGCTAACTAACGAAAATATCACGACCTAACCTAACCAATCGTTAGGTCAACTGTACGCCCTTGACGATTGGTTAGGTCAGGTCGTTATATTTTCGTTAGTTAGCCTTATAAAGCTAACTAAAGAAGGCTGGGGACCCTGATCTTCAGGTGATCCCGAATGAATTCTGAGTGCGTAGCTAATCAAGCGCTCCAAGAATCCTATTTACAGCCCACGGTGATTTTAGCCGTAATTGCGTGGTGAGTGACTTGGTATGCCAGAAGGACTGAATTGCTATTCACTAGTAGACGTCATAATTCTGTTAACTATGTCTTCCATCCTTCCAACTGTTAATTGTGGATATGTCGCAAGAGGATTTTAATGGTTTTCAACTATTCGTTCGTCTATGTATTTCTACCAGAGCTGGGCACTTGCGGCATATTTTGCGGTACTGCGGTACTGCGGTACTACCAAACTACCAAACCGGGACCGCATAACGCAGTACCGCAAAGGATCGCTGAAGTACCGCAGTACCGCTACCGCATTCAAATTTCCGCGTACCGGTTTGGTACCGGTTTGGTAGTTTGGTAGTACCGCAGTACCGCAGTACGCAAAATATGCCGCAAGTGCCCAGCTCTGATTTCTACATTCAACAGTAGTAATACTTCTTCATGGTTTATATATTACTTAAACATAATAATAATAATTGGTTTTGTTTAACCTCCTTCGCAACATCTAAGGTCATATGACGGAGGGGACCTACAGCTTTACGTGTGATCCGAAACACGGGTCGATACATAGTCTGGACGCAGCGGACGGTCTCCCATCCAACTACTACCCAGACCCAATGTTGCTTAACTTCGCTGATCAACGGGAAGAGGTGTTACGACATTGGCTACGACGCAGCCCTACTTAAACATAACTACCTCTGAAGTGATATGTTTTTCTTTAGTTAATCCGAGAGCCCAGTAAAGCCAAAGGCTTAAGGTCCAATTTAAATAAAGTAAATAGTCCAGTTAAGAATTGGACATTGTATTACTGTAAGATAGCAGAAATTGAAATAGTGCATGAAGGATTTGAGGGGCGTGGCTTACAAATATAATCAAAGAGATTTACCCAATTTTGCAGGCTTTATATATATAAATTATATAATATATATATATATATATATATTATATATATATATATACATTTTCAACTGCAAAGAACACGCAGTATAATTAACGTAAAGAACGACGCTTGTATAGAAGACATTCCGCGCAAGATGAGGAGAGAGAACGAACAAATGAAAAAATGAGGTAACCACCCGGGAATCGAACCCGGGATCTTCCGATTGCCGGTCAGATATGATAACCATTACACCATGGGCCCCACTCGATCAGATATATATATATATATATATATATATAAAATTGTGTGTATATGTGTGTGTGTGTGTGTGTGTGTGTGTGTACCAGTATTTGATAGAGTTAACCTTGAGATGACTGAAACTATCCATTCAGATTTGTCGGGAGAATATCAGATATTGTAGGAATAACAGTGCAATATTTCTTCATGTAATTAGTAATTATTAGTAATAATTACTAATAACTACAAAATCAAGCGAAATAGTGCAACGCCCGTATTGAACAATTTTAATTTAAGAGAAATATCTTGGAAAGTGTGTGTGTGTGTGTGTGTGTGTGTGTGTGTGTGTGTGTATACAGGGTGATTAAAAAAAATGTTAACCCTTGTATGTGTTTCCCTGTTACAGGGATTTGAAGATTAAAGAGAATTGAATAAACATTTGAAATGGCAACAAAGCTGAGTTTGGAGGAAAGAATGAAGGTTGCGGCCTGGATGGAGGTGTATCAGTCGCCCACAGTCGTACAAAATACATTTTGTAGATACTTCAATTCTGACCCACCTTCTAGGTTGACTATTTATCGAGTGTACGACAAGTTCGTCAGAACTGGTTCTTTTGCTGACGATTACAAAGGAAACAGGAAACATGCATAGATATCCGTGGACAGCAAGTAATGACTGTATGAAGTTAACAGTTTTTTAATCACCCTGTGTATATATAATCATCTATTCTAAAGAGTGAGTCCTTCCCTTTATAAATTAGATAAAATTTCGGACCTTTTCCAGTTTGTGTATCGTTTTTCATATAATTTATTTTTGAGAATATTTTTGTTAAAACTAACGAAAATATCACGACTTAACCTAACTAATTATCAAGGGCGTACAGTTGATCTATTATTAATTATAACATTGTTTGTTTCTGGAATAGTATTTACTATTTACTAATAGATCAACGATAATTGGTTAGGTTAAGTCGTGATATTTTCGTTAGTTTTAACAAAAATATTCTCAAAAATAAATTATATGAAAAACGGTACACAAACTGGAAAAGGTCCAAAATTTCATCAGAAAAGATTAAAAACTAACTTCTAAAGAATGCAACCACGCCAACCACACAACAGGAGATAGTCTATATGCAACAGGAGATAGTCTATATGCCCCTATCGGTACATCTCAGACTAGAGAGAGAAAACAAAGAATGATTAACAAAACTGTATCATAACTTTTCAAATATATAATATTTTGGTATGTAAAATTGATTCGTGGGACTTAAGCTTCGCCCACAAAACCCATGAAGTAATCACTGAAAGATAAAGTTGAAGTGTTGTGAGGTATCCAGCGATTAAACATTGACTCAAATCGTAATACTGTATTGTCTTTTGATCTCATTTGATATCTGCACGGGGGGGGGGGGTATTATTTCTAAAGAGAATTGAATGTATTATAGAAAACTTACGAATGCGGCCGTCGGTGACAGGTACACAAGCGGGCAGGTCATTCAGAACATTTATTTTTTTTATTATTAATATCGCTGTCATTCATAGTAGCAGTGGGTTAGCATGCCGATTTTAGGCTTCAATATATATATAATATATATATGATGAATAAAACCACGAAGGAAAGGAAACACAAAATGGTGCTCAAGCGCTTTCGTCTAATGACATCCTCAGCGCTTGAGCACCATTTTGTGTTTCCTTTCCTTCGTGGTTTTATTCATCATAAATATTTTTCACGTGTTACCTTCGTGAAATAATTTTCATATATATATATATATATATATATATATATATATATATATATATATATATATATATATATATACACAGGGGTAGAAATTCACCATTTTTTCAAGTCGCCAGCTTTGGCTAGTAGAACTGAAAATTTACTAGCCCTCCCCAAATTTTACTAGACCTTAAAAAAGTTTTTAAAATTCCGAACATTGGCATTTACTGGGTATATAGAAAGTTCTGTTTACTTTGTCATTTTAATTAATAGTAGAAACCATGATATTAATGTTCAAATTGCAAACATTGGCAGTCACCAGATATATGGATAATCCGTTTTCTTTTTCACATCAACTGGTAGCAGAAACTATAGAAAACTTAATCACTTTAATTAGGTCCTCATCAAAACAACTAAATTGCATGTAACTGAGAGTATTCTTCTTCACTGGATTTGGTTAAGCATTTTCTGTATATGCTCCTCGTCCAACTCTTTGCTGTCGTCCAAGTAGTACACGGGTTCACGCGTACAACACATGTAACGGTATTGATCTTGTAGCGTGTTTTTTCAACTGGACACTTACACTAATTCCTCATTGTCAAGCAGTATCACCACCACATTTTGTCACAAATGTGTATTTTTTTTATCAAATCTACGTGTAGTTCTTATACATTGCGGGTCCGACATGCTAGTCGCCCGCCGGCCGATCAAAAACAACCAAAATCATAAGATCTACTCGCCCTTCTGATATTTTGGTCGCCTCGGGCGTATCTGAATTTCTACCCATGTGTGTGTATATATATACACACCCTGTATACCCTATATATATATATATATATATATATATATATATATATAATGTGCATTTTAATTCTGACATTGAGGCCGGGTGTTCGACCCCTGGTGGTGCATAACCGAATTATTGTACTATAAAGATTGAGGTCGGGGGTTCGACTTCTTATGGTGGAGTATCATTGTGCATAAGAGAGATTTGAATGGTGGTCGCTAAAGTTCATAGTATGATCACTCACACACACACACACACTTATGTTACAGGGAATCAGTGTAACTAGGGATTTCAGGAAAGGTTAAGTCGTGATATTTTCGTTAGTTTTAACGAAAATATCACGATTTAACCTAACCAATCGTCAAGGGCGTACAGTTGACCTAACCGGGCATTCAATAATTTTCCCGTAGGTTTAACGAAAATATCACGACTTAACCTTACATGAAATCCCTGAACATTTTAGGGATTTTGTGAAATCCCTAGTTACACAGATTCCCTGTAACATATAAAGGATGAATTTCACACTTAAACACGTGAAATGAATGAATGATGCAAACCCACAAGAAAAATGAAAAAAATTATGCCATATATATATATATATATATATATATATATATATATATATATGTATGTCATACTGTCCTGTTCTAACAGAATACTGATGCTGTTTTACACGTGTGTGCAAATCCTTTCCCGTCTGTCCAATGTAAAAGGAATCACATTGTGATGATAATATTTTTCACAATATTGTCATATGAAAATACTACATTAATATTCAAAAGTGTAAGTACATTAGCAATGCCTAAAAAGCCTGGGAAAAATGGAAGTACTAAAATATTCTTCGACAAAATGCGAGGGTTATTGTTCACACGATAGAAAGTTCGTTTTGTCTTGTTAAGACAAGATTCCATAAAAGCAGGTGGGTAACACAAATCACTTCCAATACTGTTGATTTTTTTCTAATTCGGCATCCATGTATTCCGGACTGGCGATCGTAAGAGCGCGGAGAAACATTGAAGAAAATATGGCTTTCTTGATGGGGGTGTCATGTCCGGAGTAAAAGTGTACGTAGGACAAATTGTTTGTTTTTTCCGATAAATACTAAACTTAAAACCTGAGCTTTCCCTATGTACACGCACATCCAAAAACGGGATTGAGTTGTCTTGTTCCGCTTCTAAAGTAAACTTAATGGAGGGGACTTGATCATTTAACTGAAGGAGGAAGTCATCCAGGTCACGCTTCATGGGCCAGATACACAAAATATCGTCGACGTACCCCAACCATGGGATGCCAACCACCAGGATTCTCGGAATGTAAGTAATTTCGAAAAACTCCATATAAATACTGGAGAGGAGGGGCGACAAGGGATTACCCATGGCCATCCCAAAAACCTGTTGATAATACTCGCTATTGAAAGTGAATTTACAGTCTTTGATGTAAAGTTTAACGAGTTCCAAAACGATGTGTGCAGGTAGTGGCAGGTCATACTTATGTAATTCTCGGGAGAGAAAGTCAAGCATATCGTCAATTGACACTTTTGTAAACAATGAACAAACGTCAAAACTGATCAATCTATCGTTGGTTTCAGTGCGTATATTATTCAGTTTTTCAGTAAGATCCATGGAATTTTTACATGTGAATCAGAGATAGTTCCGAGAATAGGGAACAAGACTTTGACAAGCCATTTGGAGAGTTTATAGGTAATAGAACCCACAGAGCTAATAATAGGGCGCATAGGGTTGCCAGGTTTGTGGGTTTTAATAAGACCGTAAAGGTAGGGAAGAGGAGGCGAAGTGGACGTGAAAAGCGGAATTAAGTCCTCATGATTTTTCAGAATGCGTTTGAAGCCACTATTGAATGATTTGATGACGTCATCCTGCGGGTTGTTCCTAAGCTTTCTGTATGTGGCAGGGTCCCGGAGAAGCTCGTTCATCTTTCTAATGTATTCCATTTTGTGGTCCGCCTTCAAAAATTTACGCATTGCCAAGCATAATTTTGTGACCATTATCCCCCAACCGTGGATCCAACCTTTGTTTGATGAAATTTACAACGAAATTTACAGCTTCTCATGGTATAATTAGCACATAAAGTGAAATATATGGGAATAACAGGCAAAGTGGGAAAATGGATCTATAACTTCCTCAGAGAACGACTACAGGTTGCCAAAATTCAAGGTATATCATCATCAGAATCAGAAGTACGCAGCTCAGTACCACAAAGGATAGTGCTGGACCCACTTCTGTTCATTGTCATGCTAAGAGATAGAGAGAGTGGAGTAAATAGCAACAGTATAGTAGCATCCTTTGCGAACGATACAAAGATCAGCAGAAAAATCAGCGATACAAATAAAGTGGAGGCATTGCAGAGGGACACGAACAAAATATACACATGGTCAGAAGAAAAACACTATGACATTTACCACCGAGAAATTTCAGCTCTTGAGATAAGGTAGAAATGAGGAACTTAAACAGACCATATTATGCTCCAGATAGACAGGAAATTCAGAGAAGCACGAAAGCGGTCGACTTGAGGGTAATAATGACCGATGATGCCAAATTCGAGACACAAAATCAAATAGCAATAAACAAAGCAAAAAGAGTCGCGGGACAGGTACTAAGAACGTTCAAAAGGAGGGACAAGACAGTAATGATTCCCCTGCTGAGAACACTGATCATACCAAAACTTGAATACCGCTCAGTTTTGACGTGCCCATATAAAAAGGAAGAAATTAATAAACTAGAAGAAACGCAGAGACATTTCACAGCCAAGATTGATGGCTGCAAAGAACTCAACTACTGGGAAAGACTACGTAAACTAAATCTGTACTCCCTAGAAAGAAGAAGAGAGAGGTACACCATAATCTACATATGGAAAATGATCGAAAAAGTGGTACCAAACCTCTAACTAAACCCAATTACCATCCAAAGAACGCTGGAAAATAGGAAAGGCAGAATGTGTAGTGTTCCCAAATTGAAGGCCCAACAAGAGACCTCCTCAACACTGAAGGAAAATAGCTTGGTTGTCAGGGGGCCAAGACTTTTTAACTAGCTTGCAAAGGACCTCAGAAACGTTATTGGGGTCAAAGTTGAAGTCTTCAAGAGAAGACTAGATGCCTGGCTCAGGACGGTACCAGATGAGCCGGGTGTACCTGGCTATGTGCGGTGGAGAGTGCAAAAGAGCAACTCGCTCCTCCACCAAGCCAGACCTAGAGGCGGGGCCACCGGCTTGACCTTCGTATGAAGAGAGACCGACGCAAGGAACCCAAACTAGGTTAACGAGGTGTGTGTATATATATATATTTATTTTCAAATTTAGGTTAGGTCTATGTTAGTTTACGTTACGCTGCTCTATATTCAGTTTATTTACATTTTTTTGGGGGGGATGGCACCCCGCTCACTCCGCCCACACACTCTCCCACTTCCCCATCTCCCTCTATATAAATGCCCCTATACTACTGGCTCTATTCCAAGGTGTTTCCTCGCCCTTCTTTGTTGCTCCTATTTTGTCTACTATACATCCTAAATTTATGCTGTTTGCTTTTATAAATTTTACTGTATAGGGCAGTGGTTCCCAACCTTTTGGAAGCGATGGCCCACTAGAGCTGATTCGAATAACTCATGACCCACCTCCCATGTTGCTAAGCTGGTATTGTGTTTACATAAGGTTTCATAAACAAATTTTTGTTATTAACATTAACATGATGCTAAAAGAGAAGCAAGTGGGCCATGGCCCACCGGTTGGGAGCCAGTGGTATAGGGTGTCCATTGTATTCGGATTGGATTTTGCAGGTTCTGTTTTTTACTTTGTACCCACTCGTGTATTTATTAGTACTGTACATGTTTTTTCACCAAATGTGCTGAATTCGTTTGATTTGATTCCGTGGAATTTTGTTTTAAGGAGCATTTCTTTACCTAATTTTTAACTAGAAAGCACTCGTAGAAGCGATAGATACGAATAACGTCAAATGTTCCCCAGGAGCGAGTTAATTTCATTGATGAATATTTGACTGAGTTAGTTGTAGGTACGCATTAGAATTATATTTAATAATAATAACTAGTCAGTCTCTTCTTTCATAGATATTATTCGCAAATAAAAGGCGATTATACCGTAATCAAACAATAATCAAAAGGTAAATGTGATCACTGTACCTGCGGCGTAAAGTAAAAACACACCGAAGAAGTCTTCGATAGTGAGCGGTCTCGAGACATTTTCTTTTCCGAGGTTGCCGATGCATTTGGAAGCGTTTTTCATTGCATTTTCCACAGCATAATCGACGATTCCAAATTCTTTCAACCCTCTCATTCTGATAAAAAGAGGTGGGGGGGGGGGGGGGGGAGGGGGGAACAAGAGAATAGTTGGTAACATTTGTAGATTGAAAATTATAGCAAAAAAGCTTACAGTGAGTTCGATGATTTTGTCATACTTGCGTGAAATAAATTTGTAAAATATTTACGCAGTTAGCATATATTTTACAGTCTACTTATTTAATCTATAATTACAATATTATAGGGCCTACTGTAAGAGGCCACTATATATAATATTTTTTTTTTTTTTTTTTTTATTGGGGTTGTTTAACCTCCTTCGCAACATCTAAGGTCATATGACGGAGGGGACCTACAGCTTTACGTGGGATCCGAACCACGGATCGCTACATAGTCTGGACGCAGTGGACGGTCTCCCATCCAACTACTACCCAGACCCAATGTTGCTTAACTTCGCTGATCTCCTGGAAACGTGTTACGACATTGGCCACGACGTAGCCCAAATTATTTATTTATTTATTATTTATTAAACACAACGCCCAGTTAAATTCTTTGCCATGGAGAAGTTTTTGTTGTACATTAAAACTGAAGAATGGTAGAGAAAATCTTCTTTCATTTTGGTTAATTGACAAATTCCATGCTGGAAAAAACAAAGAATATGTTATATATATATATATATATAGATATAATATATATATATATACACACACACGAGGGCCACTCATATATTTTGCCCCACCTTTTTTTTTCTTTCCAAGTTTCCTTGTAAGTTCCAGAAATTTTGTACACAACATACCTTTTTTTACAAGTTTTTATTTTCCACATAGTCTCCATCCTTTTCTACTGCTTTCCTCCACCTCGAAACAAGGGCCTTTATTCCTTGCTGGTAAAAGTCCGCTGGGTTCCGCTGGAGCCACCTCTTAACCTCTTCAACAACCTCATCGTCACTCTGAAACTTTCTTGCACGAATAGCATCCTCATTGGCCCAAACAAATGGAAGTCTAAAGGTGCCAGATCCGGGCTGTATGGAGGGTGGGATAACACAGTCAAGCGCATTTTTGTGAATGGCCTCTCTTGTTTGCAAACTGTTGTGTGGTCTCGCGTTATCGTGCAAAAGAAGGACATCTTCCGTTTTCTCTCCGGTCGAACTCGCTTTATACGTCTCTGGAGTCTCTGTAGGGTAGCAATATATGGCTCTGAGTTGATTGTTTGTCCTTTCTTCATAATGTCCACCAGAATCACCCCTTTCATGTTCCAGAAGATGGTGGCCATAACCTTTCCTGCAGAGGGAGCCATTTTGAACTTTTTCTCGCGTGGTGAGTCTGCGTGATGCCACTCCATGGATTGGCATTTTGTTTCAGGTTCAAAGTGTGTACCCATGTCTCATCCCCAGTCACAATTCGTGAAAGGAAGTCATCCCCTTCTGTCTCGTATCGAACCAACGACTCAGAAGCAATTTCTTTTCTTTGGGTTTGTGAATCTTCAGTCAGTTGGCGAGGAACACACCATGAACACACTTTGGAGTATCCCAGTTGCTGAATTATCGTATTCACACTTCCTTCACTAATCCTAGCTCCAGTGATAGCTCCTTGTATGTGACGCGCCGATTTGATCGAATGATGCTGTTAACGCGTTGCACAGTGTGAGATGTCATAGCCGTGCCGGGCGACCCGCTGGTGGCTCATCAGCAGTGGTGGGCACCGTTAACCAAAAAGTTAACTTCGATAACGATAATCCGTTAACCCCAATTTTTTAACTCCGATAACGATAATCCGATAATTTCACTACAAAGTTAACGGAAGTTAACGATAATCCTTTAACGATAACTATTTCTTTACTAACATTTTAAAAAAAATCAAGGAAAAAAAGCTTTAAACCCATAGAAAATGTTTATATTATGCAAAATCCAACAATAAATAGGTATTTAACCTGTATTTTTATCGTTTTGCAACTTTTTTGCTTAACTTTTTTTTTTATTTTTTAATAAAAATGTACTGTTACATGTTTTTGAAACCCTTGTAACCACTAACCATTAACTAAATTTTAATTTACCAGAGGAATTATTATGGCGGAACTGAAGTAAAATTAAATTTTAGGCACATTTATTAAAGACTATGACACAATGTGCTGGTTGGCCTTCAGAAAGGACCAACTTCTCAAAGTTAGGCCCAACTGCCAGTCTTGACCTCTTGGGCCTCAGGATGTCCTTGCCGAGAGAGAAGAGCCGTTCCACTGCGGCAGAGGACGGAATTGGCAGACTGAAGTTATGGCGGTTGAATTCATTCGCGGAGCGGGTGATCTTCCTGTGAATGACTCCTCGCAGTTAACGTGTAACAGACTTTAACAGACTAAATAATCGAGTTATCGGAAGTTAAACTGGTCCGATAACGTTAAATGGAAATTAACTTCCGTTAATAGTCCCGTTTAAAAAGTTAACTTCGTTAATTAACTGTTATCGGATTAACGCTTTAGTGCCCAACACTGCTCATCAGCGAGGCTGGCTCTCCCTCTTTCCGATGATCTACACGTTTACCAGCGTCCAACTGTGCTTCGATTAACAACAGCATCTCCGTGAACTTTTGTTGACGTTTGTGAATATTTCCAACTGTTTCCTTCTCTGCGGTTAAGAACTCGATAACAGCTCTCCGTTACGACGCACATCAGTGTCAGACGCCATTTTCGAAACTCGTGTTAACCATCGGTTTTATACAAGGGCGTTTAAAAGCGGTTTTATACAAGGAGGGGAGGTTCAAACTAGAAAACTCCTGTTATGTGAAGCGCAGAAAGTTCAAACTTACAACCCAGAAGACATTTCAGCCCCATGGCCTATTATTTAGCTCAGAAAAAAGGGTGGGGCAAAAATACTGAGTGCCCCTAGTGTATATATATATATATATATATATATATATATATATATATATATACACGGCGATTCCAAATAATGTAGACACATCTTGACATTTTTTTTTTTTTATACTAATTGCACTTAATAAAAAAAACTTGACTACTGTATGTACAAAAGTAAGCAAGTAAACACATTTTTATTTAATTGTTAAAAATGTCCACCATTTTACATGCAAATATGCCAGTGCAGATTGGCAAAATGAGATTTAACGTCGATAAGTACAAAATTTTACATATAGGTTCGCGTAATGGTAATTTTGAGTATAATATGTCAGGGAAGGAGTTAACAAGCGTAGAGCAGGAAATAGATTTAGGAGTTATAGTCACTGGTGATTTAAAAGTAGCGAAACAAAGTACAGCAGCGGTCAATAAAGCGAACAAAGTGTTAGGTTTTATAGCTCGGAATTTTGAGTACAAATCGCGCGATATTATGGTTCCTCTTTATAAATCATTAGTTAGACCCCATTTGGAGTACGCGATCCAATTTTGGAATCCGCATATGCGCAGCAAAGATATAGACAAAATCGAAAGAGTTCAAAGACGAGCAACTAAGCTGATTCCGTCGCTTAGGTCAAAATCGTACAAGGATAGGCTTAAGGAGTTAAAATTGAATACACTCGAGACTAGGAGGTTAAGGGGTGATCTAATCCAGGTTTTCAAAATTATGAATGGGTTCGATAACGTAGATAGAGATAGCTTTTTCAAAATATCTCAATATAATAGGACTAGAAATAACGGGTGTAAGTTGACAAGTAGAAGGTTCGAGACAGCAGTTGCGAAAAACTTTTTTACGCATAGAATAGTAAATAGGTGGAATAGTTTGCCGGTAGAAGTAATTAGTAGCACGTCTATAAACATGTTTAAAAATCGATTTGACGCATATGTTGATAGATTGGGTATAGTTTAAGGTAGTAAAATTAAGGCTTTGTGGTTCGGAACACACGTAAAATTGTAGGTCCCCTCCGCCACCACGGAGGACATGCACAATACACAATTACGAACACAATTAGGTAGACCAGCCATGAGTGGATCCTAGGGTCTTTGTTGGTCTGAAACATTATAACATTATAACATTATAACACATTATAACATTAATTGAGATTCTGCGCACTTTCCGAACAATCGTATCCTCTAAGTGTTGTGCATTGCATTTTGAGGGTTAGTACCATATACTTTGTCCTTCAGGTACCCCGACAGATAGAAAAGACTAGTAAAGCCTAAAGCTTAAGGGCCAAATTAAATTAAATAAATGGTCCAGCTTCACAATTATTCATGTCATTGTAAATTGTAAAACGAATGTATTTATTTTATTATTATTAATAAAGGTTTTATTCAATTCAATTCATTAAAAAAATCTAGAGGAGGGCAATGTTGTCTCACTCTCTCTCTCTTTACTATCGTTGTTAACGGACACTGTTCTTCTGAATTCTTTAACTGCATGCCTCCTCCTTTAAGGAAAGGCATGCAGTGCTAGACTTTCGACACATTCTCATTTTCTTTCTGGCCAACTCTCGAATGCAAGGGTTAATCGGTATTCTCAATCTTTCATCTTTTAACTGGTCAACTCTGGAGCAACCTTCCTCAATCCATCTTTCCTCTTGTCTATGACCTCCAATCTTTCAAACGCAGTGTCCAAGTGTCTCGAAAACTTTTGATCTTGATTTTGGCTTTCTTTTTCTTCTATGAAGGAGGGGGAGTCGTTTTTGTGAGCTTTCCCCCTTGACCTCTCTTCCTACATACGTGAAATTTTGAAGCTTATCGCCTAAACCACCAACCTTCCTGAAATTGGCATCGATGAGGCCCATATTCGCAACGGTTGTTGACAAGAAGGTGTACTTTCCTGAGTTAACTTTAGTGATAACTTCTTTAACAGTGTAAACGAATTCTATTCCCTCATAAATTTTATGGTAGGTTGATCCTTCTTCTGCAATCTAAGTTGAAATATAGCACTTATATAACCGGTGAAGAAACTTTTCAATTGGAGAAGTTGCCATTCTCACTATATGTCCACGAAAGTTTAAAACCTAATGTCGAGTAGAGAATATGTGCATATACGTATTCACATAATTTATATCTGAAATTTACCTTGAGCGCTTGTACGAATATGGTTCCTGTGGGAGTCGTCCATTTTATTTTATCTTGGTTCACCATTTCTTCGATATTTGAGAAAGGAATGTTCAACTTTGGGATAATCAACATCGCCTTCAAGTTTCCTTTGTAAGCCGCACCAATGACGAATGTCGTCAGGATCCACATCCCGCCAATGACCGACATTTTCGAATTGAGTATCTTACTCGGTAACGCTTACAAATAAAAAACCAGTTACAATAATTGCTAGAGTACCCTAGTGCGCGAGTGTGATAATCGTCATTACCTGACATGTAACCCTTTGAAACAACTTACCTTGAAGAAGAAGGATTTGCAACGTCAAAAGAAAGGCAACATTGGCTGACAGAGAACTACTACTTCGGTGATCTTCACGGTGATCCCTTGTAAGAAAAACAATGAAAACATTTCACGATAGTATACTGTTCATACACAGTTAGATATAGCTATAACACCTAAGTTGTAGTTAACATTGCACCGATCGTGGGAAAGAGAATATTTCAATTCGACCCAAAGTATTTTTTACCGATGTGGCGAAATAAACCGCTCGTAAATCTGATCTTGGAAGTAGATGGCGATGGAAATAGTGAGAAAAATAACTGCCAGCGTGATCCACACCTAAAATATAAAAATATACTAGTAATTACAAGCAGGTTAGTATAAGGACGTAATATAATATAATATAATATATTAGCTGATCTCTCTCCGTGTATCATCTACCCTGTCAGCAATCCAGCATGCTCCCAAACACACACTTCGCTCCCTATTCTTCACTACATACATGCATCTTGCACACTAAATAATCTTTTCAAAATAAAAAAAAATGGCATAAACTTCAAGTGTCTTGGAGTCCCCTGGAGAAGGGACCATAAATGGCCCCACTTCTGGCTTCCCCACTGTCGATACCGGGAACCAAAGCTGGGCACTTGCGGTTTTTTTTGCGGTACTGCGGTACTGCGGTACTACCGTGTTTGTCGGTACCGCGGAAAGTACCGCGGGAAATTTGAATGCGGTAGCGGTACTGCTGTACTTTCAGCGATCCTTTGCGGTACTGCGTTATGCGGTACCGGTTTGGTAGTGCGGTAGTACCGCAGTACCGCAGTACCGCAAAAAAAACCGCAAGTGCCCAGCTTTGCCGGGAACGCAGACCCGGACAGCGGGGCTGGACCTGCTACCACCCATTCGAGATGTTCTAGGCCTCTGCCTGATTCACTTTTCATAAACTGCAACATCCGTGGCCTTTCCTCAAGTTTTCAATCTGTTGAACACCACCTCTCCTCCTCTGAACCTCACCTTCTCTTCCTCACTGAAACTCAGGTGTCTGGGACGACTGACAGCAACCCCTTTTCTGTATCCTCTTACTTTCTCTTACTCAATTTGACTCCAAAGATGGATGTTGCGTATATGTACGCAATGACCTAACTCGTTCTCGTATTCCCGAACTCGAATCCTTTGAATTCTATACCCTCTCACTACGGCTTACATGCCAATCTCAAACTAAATAATTTGCGCTGTCTACGTTTCTCCTAATTCTACTGACTATCCAAAATTCTTTGACTACCTCACTTCTAAAGTGGAATACACTCTATCCCACTCTCATTTTGCTGAAATCTCCATTTTAGGTGATTTCATTGTTCACCACCTATGGCTTTCCTCTCATTTTACTAACATCCCTGGCGAACTAGCTTACAACTTTTCTATCCTGAATGACCTAGAGCAGATTGTGCAGCACCCTGCTCGAATTCCCTGTTGCATTGGAGATAGGCACAACAATGGGCCGACATTCTGGATTTATTTCTCACCTCATCCTTCTCACTCTGTGAAACATTTTCTCCGTTGGGCTCCTCCCATCACAATCTTATATCTGTTTCCTGTCCTATCGCTCCAATTCGGCCTTTGGATCCTCCCAAGAGGAGGCGCCTTTGACACTTTGGCACCGCTGATTGGGAGGCCCTTAGGCAGTACTGCTATGATTCCCCATGGAATGGTTACGTCTTCCGGCGACCTTCCGAGTGTGCTGAGCGCATCACGGAGGTGATTCGGCCATGGAGGCATACATTCCATATTCTATTCCTACTAATACAAAAAAAAACACTTGGTTTAGCTTTACTTGTTCTAACAGAAGATAGGTACCGTCGTCATCCAACTCTTGACTCTCACTCGGCTTATATTTCTGCCTGGAATCGTACAAAATGTTATTCGACTAGCCAGAAATTCTTTCATCCGACAAAAATGTGAAAATCTAACCAATTTCTAATTCTTCTCGTGCTTTCTGGCATTTACTAAGAACCTCTCCAACAACTTTACTTCCTCTTCTTTCCCTCCTCTTTTCCATTCAGATGGCTCAGTTGTCGTCTCTTCTCCTGACAAAGCTGAACTCTTCGCTCAAACTTTCGCCTTCAGCTCAACTCTGGATGATTCCTGTGCTGTTCCTCCATCTCCTCCTCCCTCTGACTTAATTATATCTGAAATTAGAATCTCTTCCAAATATGTTCTTTCTCTCCTCTCTGGGCTCAACTCTAGAAAGGCGTACAGTCCTAATAGTGTTCCTCCTATTGTTTTCAAGAACTGTGCTTCTGGGCTGAGACCCTGCCTTAGCAAACTCTTTCGTCTTTGTCTTTCATCTGGTACTTTTCCTTCCTGCTCAAAGTTCGCTTTCATTCAGCCTGTCCCAAAGAATGGCGACTGCTCTCAACCCTCCATCTGTCATCCAATTGCTTTGATTTCTTGCCTTTCCAAAGTTTTTTAATCTATCCTTAATAGGAAGATTCTTAAACACCTCTCTTCTCACAATCTTCTTTCAGATCGTCAGTACGGGTTCCGCAAGGAACGCTCTACTGGCGATACTCTTACATATCTCTGACTCTTGGTCATCCTCCTTTCGGGATTTCGGTGAAACTTTTCTATTAAGCTAGACATATCAAATGTTTTTGATAAAGTGTGGCACAAGTGTTTAATTTTCCAAACTGCCCTCCTTCGGTTTCTATCCTTCTGTCTATGCCTTTATCTCTAATTTCCTTTCTGGCCGATCTATAGCTGCGTTTGTAGATGGCCACAGTTCTTATCCTAAAGCTATTAACAGTGGTGTTCCTCAAGATTCTGTCCTGTCACCCACTCTTTTCCTTTTATTTATCAATGATCTATTAAGTCGCACTTCCTGTCCTATCCACTCTTCACTTTTCCACCTGCATCGCAAAGCGTCCCTCTCAACATTCACTCCATGGTTCGCCGTAGGACGGCTATAGTACACCTGACCTGATCTTTCTGCCATCTCTGATTGGGACAGAGAAAACCCTCTGGCTTTCAATGCCTCAAAAACTCAGTTCCTCCATTTGTCTACTCATCACAATCTTATACACGACTATACCCTTACCTTCAACACTACACAACTCAGTCCTTCCTCTTCTCTCAACATTCTTGGCGTTTTCTTTTCCCGTGATCTTTCCTGGAAAGATCACATGCACCCTCTTTCTAAAACAGCTTCTAAGAGGTTAGGTGCGCTGTACCGGCTCCGCAGTTTCTTCACCCCCGACTCAGTTGCCGTCTCTGTATTGGGGTCTTGTCCGCCCCTGTGTGGAGTACGTTTCTCATGTGTAAGGTGGCTCAACTCACACAGCCGTACTTGACCGGGTGGAATCAAAGGCTCTTCGTCTCATCATTTCCCAACCTCTTATTGACTGTCTTCAATCCCTCTCTCTTCATTGGAATGTTGCTTCATTCTCTCTTTACTATCGCTATTGTAAAGGACACTTCTTCTGAACTCTAACTACATGCCTCCTCTTTTAAGGATAGCACGCAGTACCATACTTTCTGCACATTCTCATTCGTTCAATGTCCAACTCTCTAACGCAAGGGTTAATCGGTATTTTCAATCTTTTACTCAACTGGTCAACTCTGGAACAATCTTCCTCACTCCATCTCTCCTCCTGTCTATGACCTCCAATCTTTCAAACGCAGAGTGTCTAGGCATCTCGAAAACCCTGGACCTTGATTTTGGCTCTCTTCTTCTATGGGGTGGCACTTTTGCGGACGTTCCCCCTTGGATCCTCCTTCCCGCAGAAAAAAATATATGGCTTGAGTGAGAGTATATTAGAATTTTTTCATGCAAACCACGCACATTTTTTTTTTTTTTTATGTAGGAAGGATGGGGGCTAAGGGAGAGCGCCCGCAAAAGTGACCCCTCCACAGAAGGTGGAGATCCAAAAACAAGGTCCCCAATGCTCAATGATGACATTTTTTTTTTTTAATATAAATTTTGAAAAGATTGTGTAGTGTCGAAGATGCATGTATGTGTACAGGGCCGTAACTACCTATGAGGTCACCGAGGTCCGGACCTCGGTAATTATTTCCTAAAAAAAAAAAAGAGACTGAACCGTTCTCCGTGTATGAAACGCATATTACCGCTTTTCTTTTGAAAAGAGGGAGCGTCGAGCGTTTTGTGTTTTGTGTTTAGTGTATAGCTTGGGTTGTGTTTGTAGATGTCATTTTGGTCTGAATTTTGCTCGTCCCGCCGCGCTCGAAAAAAATCTGGACCTCACTAATTTCTAAACCCTAGTTATGGCCCTGTATGTGTAGTGAGGAATAGAGGGAGAAGTGTGTTTGAGAGCATGCTGGACTGCTCACAGTGTAGATGAGACACGGAAAAAGATCAACTAAGGAGGGCAGTGACAGGAGAAAGGGAATTCCAGCATTCCCTGTCTCCTGCCTAACATCCACCCCGGAGTACTTTCCTGGTCGATTGGTGTCTACAATCTCCTCCTTTATAATGACTTCCCTGTGAATAAAATTACTTAACCCATTACAAGCCGTTGTGTATCAAATTTTAGTGGAATTTACATCCATCAGAACGTATCTTGAATATTTTGCCCGTCTAGCATCGTAGCAGAGCATAATAATGAAAAATAGAGCACATGTTTTTGTTGTCGCACAGCTGAATCCCTCATTCCCATCAAATGTACGACAACTTACAATGCAATGCATAGCAGCGCGATGCCAAATAAATAATAATTCCACTGATCTATCTGAAGATTTTAAAAATTTGCCGGTGGTTAGGAATTTGTTGTATATGATAGTGTTTATTATTACGAGTTATTAAAAAAAAAAAAAAAAAAAAAACACTTCTTAATTTTGTAACCCTCAAAATTAATGTTGTTTCAAGCCTTCTAAAAGACAACTTTACATCTAAATTTCTTGAAGACAAGTTGAAAATAAAGTAATTGAGTACAGCAATTCGTAGTGTAAACAACTGAGGCGGCCATCAAAATTAAAATATCTTCTAATCGAAAACTTAACATTGACTTATATAAAATGCGCAAGTGGTTGTGTAGGTGTTTAGAAAAAAGAAGCATTATTTGTTTTCCCTGCTCGCTATTTGGCAGTGATATTTCTTGGACCGAAAATGGAGTCTGATTTAAATCATCTGACTCGCAAAATAAACAAACGTGAAACATCAGCTGATCCCATAAACAATGAAGCCAATTTAGCTGCTTTAGTTACAGTGAATTTGTTTAAAAGTAAATCTCGATTCAGCTTATAAGAATTCAGTTGAGCAACATGATAAACAAGTTAGGAAAAACAGATATACCTTAGAAAAAATTATTAGAGGTATTAAATTTTGTGCTCACTCCGAACTTCCTTTAAGAGGTACCAATCGATCAAGTCAGCCATCATCCATCACCACCGACATTCGGGATCACCGGAGAAAGATCCCTCACCCCAGGAGAGAAAACCCCGCACCCAACACATGAAATCGCACCACCATGATATGATATCACGAGTATATCTTTCACGACTAATTCGTCGAATATCAGTTAGATAGAGTGAAAGATATACTTTCCAACAAGATGGAGCCCCTGCTCACAGAGCACGCCAAACTGTCACATTCCTTGAGAACGAAACACCGGATTTTATCGAACCCAATATGTGGCCGGCTAATAGCCCCGATTCTTCACCACTAGATTATGTTATGGTGTTTGGGAAGCCCTGAAGTCCAAAGTTTACATCCCTGGTACCAATATAAGAGACATAGATGAACTACGCGGAAGAATTCTGCTCGGTTGGGAGAAGGTGTCTCAACGATATGTAAACAGGTGTATTGATCAGTGGCGTCCACGTTTGGAGGCCTGCTTTGAGCAGGAAGGGGAACACATCGAGCAACTTCTCAATTAAGACGAACAACATGCAAAGTAAGCATCTATGAAGTTTGGGAGCTCTAGTCCCCTTACTTTTTTAATAAGACAGTTTGTCTCTAAGGGGTCACCTTTTTTTTTACCAACCTTGTATGTATATATATATATATATATATATATATATATATATATATATATATATATATATATATATATATATATATATAGATGAATTAAATTATTTACCTTGTAATTGAAAACTTTCACAAATCCCAAGAGATCCGGCTCAATTCGGGGGTATTTTATCAAGGCCGTCATCGGAGACATATCAATGGTTGAACTAATTTGGAAATCCATTGCTCTTTCTCTCGATATTTTCATGGGAGGCAAGCATATCTGGGCCCTCTGAAAAGAGAGTCACGTTTTTATTGTACAGCGTGCTCGGTTCTGCAGCACTGAGTCATTGTATTGTACAATGAAAATATAAATGTATATGGATTCCTATATTAGAACAGCAGGCCTACAAGAAAACAAGTGTGTTTGTCGTCACGAGCGCACTGACACTGTAGTCGAACCTAAGCTAAGTTACTATAAACGAATTTCAAAACTAAGTTAAAAACTAAATTATAGTTACTAGTAACTAAGTTTTATTTTGGACTCATAAATAACTAAGCAACTAAATTTTTCTGGATCACCTGAAGATCAGGACCCCACCTTCTTTAGTTAGCCTTATAAGGTTAACTAACGAAAATATCACGACCTAACGTAACCAGTCGTCAAAGGCGTACAGTTGACCTAACGATTGGTTAGGTTAGGTCGTGATATTTTCGTTAGTTACCCTTATAAAGCTAACTACAGAAGGCTGGGGGCCCTGATCTTCAGGTGATCCGCTTTTCTTATAAGCAAGTTTTTAACTTGTTTAAAACTTAGTAAATTTTGTATTAAATAATAAAATGGCACCAGCGGTGCATGTGTTGACAGAATTTAAACACAGGAGAGTCTTAAAACGAACAATTTAAATGTATTTTCTGTATATGGTCTTGATTATGATATGGTAGACATTCGTTGTTAGTGGACGGGCGGCTGCATGCAATTTGTCATATTAGAAATCAGAATTAGCCATTACTCTTTGAATAAAAGATTACCAGTCTTCGATCGATTGATGAGAGCAGCGTAGAAAGCAAAACATTCTTGATATTTTGTTTGTGAAGTTATTGCTGCTGCTATTGCGCAGAATCTAGGGATTCGTCTAGGTTGCTTTTACGTTGTTTATGTGGGGTTCTTGCGTGTGCGTATGTATGTCGACTTCATACACTCGGTTGTTTTTTTAGGCAACTCGAGCATTTTTTTTTGTTTGTTGTTGTTGTTGGTAGCGTCTTTTAGCGTTGCGGTCATTGCGCCAGGAAGATGGAAGAGAATTCTGAGAACTTGGTGGAAACTGCTAGTGGTGTTTCGGCTGCTGATGCTAGTTCAGCCTCAAGTCGGAAACGAAGAGGACCGCAGAAGAGGCAGTCGTTGTGGCAATTCCTTACTTCAGATAAAGTTAATTCGTATTGTACTCTATGATCATGCAGTGTCAATGAGCAATGGCCAACAACTTTGATGAACCGGTATTGCCACTGCTAAACGGAAATGCCAGACCGGGCTGAAATGGCTTGAACTGCAATGCATTAAGTAATACAATATGGAGTATTACTAAGAAACTTCAACTTTGTTTTATGCTGTTTCTAACTTCTTTTACCTCTGATCTAATATAACAGTAATATGTATCTGGTGTTGTGTCATCCACAAATTACGTAACTAATGACTGAGGACGTCAAAATGGCTGGTTGGGTGAAGTCAAAACTTTTGAAAATCTGCTTTATTTACTTAATTTGTGGATGGCTTTTTTAGCAATACACGATAACTAAAAAAACTCTCTAAATTGCAATATTTGGATTGCTCTATAGTTACTACGTTTTACTAAGTTTTTTGTATAAATGAATTTTAACCGAGTTTTAAACCTAGTTATTAACTGTAACTATGTTTTTGAAAAACTTGGTAACTTAGGTTTTTCCGTAACTATCCCAACACTGCAATCTTCCACTTTAACAGGGTATTTGTAACAGCAGAGGATATATGAAAATGATAGATATCGTTGGTATTTTTCATAACTTTAGTTCTGTCTTTACTAAAGAGACTTGAATAATTTTGATTCTGATTCCCTAGACTCTTTAAACTCTGGTATCCTTGATAGAATTCATATAAGGAAGGATGATGTTAGACAAGCAAATAACACGCTGAAGCTAAAGCTGTTGGTCGTGATACCATATATGCTACGATTATATTATCAGGGAAGGGTAAGATAGCTTCGCTGAGGCACTGTTTTGTTTGTTAAATCTATTAATTACGCAAAGATATCCGATGATTGGAAAAAGCAAACGTAATATCCATTTAAAAAAAATCGTAGTAAGGAGGTAAGAACTTATAGGCCTATGGCATAAATTCAGGCTAGATATTATTTATTTAGATTTTAGTAAGATATAAGGAACGCGAGGGCATAATTATCCCCCTCAAGTTCTTCGTCAAACTGTAATGAGAAAAAGTTATTCACATCTGAACCCGAAATTAAAAAATTAGAAACAAACTCGCGGACTGAATCTATGAAAACACGTATTTAGTCATAGAGTAGTAGATTTTTGGAATGACTTTACATATGATGTGATAAACAGTAGCTCCTTAGTTAGTTT
This sequence comes from Bathynomus jamesi, assembly GCA_023014485.1. Taxonomy (NCBI): domain Eukaryota; kingdom Metazoa; phylum Arthropoda; class Malacostraca; order Isopoda; family Cirolanidae; genus Bathynomus; species Bathynomus jamesi. The sequence continues at coordinate 168,228 of JAJOZX010008697.1, forward strand.
TAGGAAAAGAAATTGGACGTTTTGATAAAGGAAAGACATTGTTGTACAGTAAATTGGGTGAATAATGTAGATTTTAGTTCAAGTTACGTAGGCTATTTTCAGTAACCATTTAATAAACTAAAATAGTTTTAGGTTATTAAATGACTTGAAATTGATATTTTGCAACATTTTATTATAAAATATAACTTTCGGTCATTTTTCTGACTTGGATAACCTCGATAATCGCAAGTAGCTTCATGTTGTCCAAATGCAATGTAATGCAATGTAAGTGAATTTCAGAAGTAGAGGGAAATTCAATGGCGTTTCGTTTTGCGTCTTTCGTCTAACAGAGGCCGCTGAGATGGGGAATAACGCCATCAACTGGGGAAAATAAGTTCTCTATAAAGGGAGAACTGGATTGAGCCAAATAAATTTACATTCAGCGGGTTCGTCGCTGTGCCCCGTGTCCTTATTTTTTAAACTGGCATGGGACAATCTATGGCTTGGTATAGAGGGCTCTAAATAACTTGGAACAGTCTTGTATATTGTGAACAGACGTGTTTTATCGAGTGTCCAGTGTTACCAAGTGAATAAGTGGTTTTCGTTCAAGTGTCTTTAAAAAAAAATAGTGTTTGGTGCATTCTTAACTAAATTACTTCGTGTTACTAATCATTCATTAACGAATATATTTTATTTATTGAATTTATTCATTACTATATTACTTGACTAAACCAAAGCTTGTGCCTTGTTTGTTCCTGAATCTGTTACTACACGAGGTTTCATAAGGTTGAAATTCCCTTGGTTTGCCTTTGTTGTTTTTCAAATTATCAGAAACGAGGTTTCTTAAGGTTCATTTTCCCTTCACACTCTACCTGACCTCCCGAAGGGTCACGCACCGTGGGATAAAAGGAATTAAGTCGGTCGAACAGCGGTCAGATAAATTTCATGTAATACTTTTTCTTTAACAGATCTTTCGTCGGTAGCTTAATTATATATTCATTTAGCATAAAATTGTGTTACGAGAACCTGTTTCTGCGTTTCAAGAACATTTTTTCGGGTTTTCGCAGATGACAGCACAATAAGCACGCGGTAGACCTACGTTGCAATTTATTAATTTCCAAACGCTCGTTTTTTGTTTTTTGTTTTTTAACTAATTAAAAGCATGGCACCCCCGTCAAGTACTTGCAGTCGCTGTGAAGGGAAATTTGCCGCCTACGCGTTTACAAGGGCAAATAATAATGAACAGTTAGTTTGCAGGTGGTGCTCAAGCATGGAAGTCCTGAGGAACGAGTTGGAACGTGAGAGGGAGGCCAGGGTGAGGCTTAAAGAAAGCGTGATGCTCCTGACAGCAAAAGTAGAATCCCTTGAGACTCCATTTCGACCCCTCCTGCCTCAGTTTCTACTAATAATATAAATAGTATTAATAGCCCTCTCTCTTCCCCTAGTTCCCAACCCTTCGTTCGAGTACGTAATAGAGCCCCATTGAGAAAACCTAAGACTTGTCTACCAGTAATAACAAGCAATAAGTTTTCTGTTTTAGGTTTCGAAGATGCTGATGAACCGGAAATACGACTCGTTGGCGATTCCACTGTTCGAGGGCAGCTCGAGGAATTCTGTGGGAGAAACCCTCGACCCTCGTCGTAGGCGCCGTTACTGCTACCCTGGTGCAAGGGTGGAGGATATAACTAATAGTGTTGACCACTTTACAGACGGTACCGCCGAGGACACAACGTACGTTATTCATGTCGGTACTAATAACGTTTTAAATTCTAGATCGGAAGAACTGCTGGCTAGGTACAGGGACTTACTAGAGCGACTAAAGGAGAAAACTAATAAGATTGTCTTAATAGGTATACTTCCTCGAATTATCCAACGAAACGATTTCTACAGCAAGGCGACCTATATTAACAATAACCTAAAGTCTCTTTGCCAACAGGAAGGAGTGCATTTTGCGAATTTTTGGAACAGTTTCTACGGCAGGAGGGACTTGTTCCTCGAAGATGGACTTCATCTTAATGACGTTGAGCTGCGCGTTTAGGAAGACTATTTCATAATACTGTCTCTTCTTTTCAGGCTGCCGTAACTCGAACGGTCCCAGCGTAAATTCCACAAATTTCCCCTACGCTCGTGAAGGTGTCGCAGTTACAAACAATTTGAAGGTTCTATCCTTAAATGCTCGTAGCTTACGAAGTAAAATAAACGAATTTTTTTCTTTAATTGCTTGTAAAGACTATGATGTAATTGCGATAAGTGAATCGTGGCTTAGCACTGAAACACGTGACTTTGTAGGGAAGTATCAAATTAAAGGTTATAGACTTTTTGTTAAAAACAGAATAGGTAGGCGAGGAGGCGGTGTTATGTTGTATATCAAAGATAATATTGCGAACGTTATAGAAGTAAAGCACACAATTCCAGAACCGATAGATTCGACTATAGCAGAACTTAAATTGAACGATTTCAAACTTCTTGTTGCGGTTATATATAGGCCCCCTAATCAAACAGCTGATACGGACGAAGCGTTATATCGTGAACTAAAGAGAATAATCGGTAGTGAGCAGGCTTTAGTTATGGTGACTTTAATTGCGCCAACGTGAATTACGATACAATGCAGGGAGACGCGGAAGGTAATCGTTTAGTTAATTTTCTCGAGGATAGCTTTCTTATTCAAAAGGTGGGGGAACCTACGAGGTTGGACAGTATTTAGATTTAGTAATAACTACGGATGATAGGCTAATTACTGATCTTCAAGTAATAGAACCGTTAAGCAATAGCGATCACAATATGGTAGAGTTTGTCCTCTCAGTAAGTCACTCGAAACCAACTAACTCGACTAAAATTCCTAACTTCCAGCACGCAGACTTTTGTAAATTTCGAAATAAATTGTCACACGTCAATTGGGAAAACGTAATGGGAAACTCCAACGCAAAACTAATGTGGGAATCGTTCGAAACAGTATTTAGGACTATAAATGAGGAATGTGTACCGTACAAAATTAAGCGTGCGAAAGTTAACAACAAGCCCTTGTGGTTTACTTCTAGAGTAGGAGACATTATAAAGAGTAGAGATAGGGCTTATAGGCTACATAAGTGCGATAAAGACAATTTGTGGTTACGAAACAACTACATATCGCTAAGGCGTGAAGCGAAAAGTGTAATAAAAAAAATCCAAGCGCGAATTTAAAATCTCCATAGCTCGTGACTGTAAAGAAAACCCCAAGCGATTCTTTCAATACGTCAATAATAGAAATCCAGTAAAAAGTGTGTTGGGGCCTTTGAAAAATGTAAACGGAGATCTAGTTTCTGAAAACAAGGAAATGGCTACCTTGCTAAACGAATTTTTTACGTCAGTTTTTACTATAGAAGATGTAACGAATATCCCTACGGTCATAGACATAATACCTTTTGATAATGGTAATATTTTGGATAATATAGTGGTTAGTGAAGAGGAGGGGTAATGCGCTATATTGATAAAATGAAAACGCGTAAATCACCGGGTCCGGATTCCATATATCCTATACAACTAAAAGAATTAAAAGATAGCATTGTTGTGCCGCTAACAAAGATTTTTAATGCGTCTATTTCTGAGGGGTGCGTACCAGATAATTTCAAGTTAGCAAGCTTAACACCTATCTTTAAGAAAGGCGATAAAGTTGCGGCGGGAAATTATAGGCCAATCAGTTTAACGTCTGTTGTAGGTAAGCTACTGGAATCAATAATTAGGGATCGTATAGTCGAACACTTAGAATTGCATAAACTAGTTAGAAATACGCAGCACGGTTTTATGGGAAACAAATCCTGCTTAACTAATCTTTTAGAATTTTTCCAAAGCGTGGTTGACGTTTACGATAGACATCGGATGGTTGATGTAGTGTATTTAGATTTTCAAAAAGCGTTTGACACCGTGCCGCACAAAAGACTCATTGAAAAAACTAAGGCTCATGGAATCAGAGGTGTAGTAATAAATTGGCTAGAAGAGTGGTTGCGAGGTAGGAAACAGAGGGTGGTCGTTGATGGAGCGGAGTCGTTTGGGCTAATGTAGCGAGTGGCGTTCCTCAGGGTTCTGTATTGGGCCCCTTGCTTTTTCTTATATATATTAACGATTTAGATGTCGGCGTAGTCAGTACAGTTTCAAAGTTTGCGGATGACACGAAGCTGGGTGGTAGGGCGATTAATGACGAAGATAGAGGTAAAATCCAGGAAGATCTGAATAAAATCGTTGATTGGTCAGTCACATGGCAAATGAGATTTAACGTTGATAAGTGCAAAATTTTGCATATAGGTTCGCGTAACGGTAATTTTGCGTATAGTATGTCAGGGAAAGATTTAACAAGCGTAGAGCAGGAAAAAGATTTAGGAGTTATAGTCACTGGTGATTTAAAAGTAGCGAAACAAAGTACAGCAGCGGTCAATAAAGCGAACAAAGTGTTAGGTTTTATAGCTCGAAATTTTGAGTACAAATCGCGCGATATTATAGTTCCTCTTTATAAATCATTAGTTAGACCCCATTTGGAGTACGCGGTCCAATTTTGGAATCCGCATATGCGCAAAGATATAGATAAAATCGAGAGTTCAAAGACGAGCAACTAAGATGATTCCGTCGCTTAGGTCAAAGTCGTACGAGGATAGGCTTAAGGAGTTAAAATTGATAACACTCGAGACTAGGAGGCTAAGGGGTGATCTAATCCAGGTTTTCAAAATTATGAATGGGTTCGATAACGTAGATAGAGATATCTTTTTCGAAATATCTCAATATAATAGGACTAGAAATAACGGGTGTAAGTTGACAAGTAGAAGGTTCAAGACAGCAGTTGCCAAAAACTTTTTTACGCATAGAATAGTAAATAGGTGGAATAGTTTGCCGGTAGAAGTAATTAGTAGCACGTCTATAAACATGTTTAAAAATCGATTAGACGCATATGTTGATATATTGGGTATAGTTTAAGGTAGTAAAATTAAGGCTTTGTGGTGATAGATCCCACAGCTCAACACAAGTGTTGTGGGATATAGGGAGGCAGCATCTTGGGTTAGGGGATACTCTCTGTCCTTACACACCCCATTTAAAGAGATTCCTCTGCCGAGCGGTGCCCCCCATAGTACTGTGAGGTATTGAAACTCATGATCTTCACTTGCCCCACAAACACCTTTAAATGGGAGACCCAAAATGGGTGCACACACATTTCTACATTACTGTACAGTCTTTACAGCCACACCTACACTTTTTCTCCTAAGTATATATTGTAATGTATATGGTTGTAAATTTTGACTTGGTCCGCAATCGATATGGACCGTGACTTATTTTGGTTGGCAAGGTACTAGTATTGATGGATACTGTAATGAAATTGACTGGATTCTTTGGATCTGATATATTTGCATGTCGGTTATAAATAGATATAGAGTGTAACATATTTGTGGATACTAGTTTAGTATGACTTGATCCTCTGGATCCAGAGATTCTATCTTTAGTTTTAAATCGATAATTAATTAGTTTTAAATCGATAATTAATTAGTTTTAAATTGATAATTATTTAGTTTTGCAAAAATTGGTCGTTGCCAATGTACAGGCAGTTATTACATAAATTTCTTATGTTCTTGTGGTTCGGAACCCACGTAAAATTGTAGGTCCCCTCCGCCACCACGGAGGATGACACAATACACAATTACGAACACAGTTAGGTAGACCAGCCATGAGTGGATCCTAGGGTCTTTGTTGGTCTGAAACATTATATATTATATTATATATATATATATATATATATATATATATATATATATATAATATATATATTATATTTATTTTATATATATATAATTAGGGTGATGCACAAATCATGACCATCGTGGATTTTTAGGGATACCCCCTCATTTGTTCCAATTTGTCACAAAAACACCCTGTGAGAAATTCCAGGTCAAACAAATAACATCCAGAGGTCACGCCCGCCAATTGAAAATTTGAAAATTACAAAAAATTAGAGTAAAATCAAATTTTTTGAATGTTCTTATTTTTGTTGCAGGTTTGTTGCAGGTTGCAGGTTTTGTGCAGGTTTGCTGCAGGCAGAGTGGTAGGTGATGCGTATATGAGCAAACAGCAAACAGCATTCAAGGAAATCGGTATCGCAGTGTGCTTGTGGCAGTGTCCGGGAGAGGTGCTATATCAGTGAGTCTCTCCGCCTCAATTTCTCTTCTATTTCCTGTATCTTAATTGTGATGAAAATGAGATCAAGAAGCTCAACAGATATCTGGCTGATCGGTCAACAAATAGATAAATTGAATCAAAGTAAGCTCCATCAAAGAAAGAAGTAATTTCCTTATTCATGAATTATAAACATGTCAAGAATGAAACCGTCAGAGAAGCATTAACTTCAACCGTTAATGATGTATTGGAAGTGTGGCAGAGAGCAGGAATACCAACAACCCAGAAATGTAATGTTGTGAAGAAATTAAATAAACTGTATGATGAGTGGCAAGGGCTGAAGAAGAGCAAAGGAAAAAAAAATTGAAGTTTTCAATAGAGAAAGAGAATACATGGAAAGAAAAATTGGATGGACTCTTTGATATTGCGCATGCAAATGCTAACGAGTTAATAACTATCGAAGAAGATAGAGAGTTTCTACGGCTACAAAGGGAAGGTCGAAAGGGTAAAATGATGGCAGTTGATAAGGATGAAGAAAAACGTCGAAAGGAAGCTGCGAAGAGACATGAAAAAATGGATAAGAAAAGGTTACGTGAATCAAGTGCATTTGATGAAACAGTTGTTCTTGCAAGCAGCAGCAGTTCCTGCAGTGATTCACCTGCATCGATTCACCTGCATCGATTCACCTGCATCTACGGAAGAAGAAGTAGATCTGGAACAGCCCTCAACATCCAAAAGAGGCCTTCCAAGAAAAAAATTCAAGATTATGAATGAAAATCTGCTTTCCTCATTGGATGTTGCTAAGATCAGCGACCGATCAGCCTCTTTAATAATTATTCCATCAATCGCAAATGTTGGAAAAGATCCAGAGAATTACAATGTTAGCTACTCATCGATTCGCAGGGCAAGACAGAAATCAAGAAAGAAGTTCAGTGAAAACTTGAAAGAAGAATTTCAAGCTGACAAACCCTTGATTGTTCATTGGGATGGCAAACTCCTCGAAGACATTACTGGGAATGAGGTTGTTGATCAGTTGCTAGTCCTAATCTCTGGCAGTGGAGAAGATCAACTGCTTGGAGTGCCAAAAATAGATCATGGCACAGGAAAGGATACTGCAAATGCAGTACATCAGGCGATCATTGATTGGAATCTAATAGATAAGGTAAAAGGCATGTGTTTCGATACAACTGCATCGAACACAGGTCGTAAAAACGGAGCTTGTGTCCTAATTGAACAGAAAATGGAGAAAGATTTGTTGTGGTGTCCTTGTCGACACCATATCCTTGAAATCATGTTGGAAGCAGTGGAATCCCCTGCATTACAGGCTTCATCAGGCCCTGACATTCAGTTATTCAAAAGATTCAAAACAAACTGGAATAAGATTAATCTAACTTCATACGATAAATTAGAAAATTATCCACAAAAGGAAAAAGAGGAAATCATCAACTTTGCAGCAAGAAAAATCAATGAAGATCAACCTCGCGACGATTACAGAGTTATTGGAACTGACAATCATCTTGCTTGGCGGTACTCCAACGACTGGAATAAAATTCAGGAAGCCTGGGGCTTATCATAGAGCCCGTTGGATGGCGAAAGTCATTTATTCGATGAAAATCTTTATGTTCAAAAGTCAGTTCAAAATAACAGCAATAGAAGAAAGAAATCTAAAAGAAATTTGTTGGTTTTCTGTTTCAATTTATATTAAGCATTGGTTTTCAGCACCCTGCGCAGCAAGTGCTCCACGAAATGATCTGAGTCTTCTCAAGAATCTTCACAGCTACAAAAGCACAAATGAACAACTAGCAAATGCTGCTTTAGAAAAATTCAAGAATCATTTGTGGTATCTCTCAGAAGAGTTGATCGCATTGGCTTTCTTTGATGATAAAATCAGCTTTGACACCAAAAGAAAAATGAAGGAGGCTCTTACAAAATCTTCGGAGCCAGATCCTCCAAAGAAGACACAAATAGACATCAAAACTATTGACAATAAGCAGCTTGAAGATTTTGTAACTGCTAACACAAAGTCCTTCTTCAGTATACTCGGATTGTCTTCAACGTTCTTGAGCAAACCAGTAGAAGATTGGCTTCTCGATGAGAGTTATTGGGTTGCAAAGAACGTAGTGAATCACATGAAAGTTGTTAATGATATTGCTGAAAGAGGAGTGAAATTGATTGAAGATTATAACAAATTAATTACCAATGATGAACAACAGAAGCAATATCTACTGCAAGTTGTATCAAATTATCGGAAGAAGCTTCCGGACAAAACTAAGAAAACTCTCGTATCTTTGACGCAACAGTAAAATTTACGAGTATATCCATTCTATGTATCTATTGTAAATATCTATTGTATTGTATCTGTTTTATGAACAAATGGAAAAGAGGAAGGTGGTATGATAGGCCTCCTGGGGAACTTCCACTCAAAAAAAAAAGTAACGTGACGCTTGCTGTACCTCCTGGGTGTCATGGAAATCAGCAAATTTTCAAATGGCAGGCGCGACCTCCAAATATCCGAATTTTGACACGAAATTTCCCCAGGATCATTTTTCCACCAAATCAAACCAAATGAGAGGGTATCTCAAAAATTTGAAACAAAAAATTTTACTCCCCCACTTTTGCATCACCCTAATATATATATATATATATATATATATATATATATATATATATATATATATATATATATATATATATATATATATATATATTATATATATATATGGAAAATATTTCACGAAAGTAAACACGTGAATAATATTTATGATGAAAATAACACGGTTTTTTTTTTAAAATATGAAATAGTGGTTAAGCGCTTTTGTTTAATGACATCCTCAAGAACACTGTTCCTGAGGATGTCATTGTCGTGGTTATTTTCGTCATACTCGTGTGTATATATATATATATATATATATATATATATATATATATATATCAAATAACATAAGTTAGGAATGTGAAAAGTTAAAAACATACATTGGACTGGACTTCTCCTAAAAGTGCAGTGTAAGTTCCATTGGGCAGTCTTTCGCCATACCCTCGTCCAGTTATGCCCCGATGGGTGAAACTATTAATAATAATAATAATAATGATAATAAAAGCTGACTATAGTATTTCAATAAATTCCGTTCAAAAAGTGAACAGGATAAACAGAATAAAATGTTAAAATATGTTAACAAATAATTTTTTTTCGTATAGGAAATGTGCCACAATTGTTACAGTTCAACATACACGTTAATATTTACTTACCACACATTAAATTTCTTTCCCAATTCTTTAAATATTTGGACCATAATACCGACCACTCTCTCCTTAGGCGGTTCTCCAATAATGACCGTATAGGGCGGATACTAGATATTAAAAGTGAATAGGAAATAACGTGTTATATACATTTGTAAGGTCATAAAAAATGAAACGTGTTATATACATTTGTAAGGTCATAAAAATGAAAACGTGTTATATACATTTGTAAGATCATAAAAATGAAAACGTGTTATATACATTTGTAAGGTCATAAAAAATGAAAACGTGTTATATACATTTGTAAGGTCATAAAAAATGAAAACGTGTTATATACATTTGTAAGGTCACAAAAAATGAAAACGTGTTATATACATTTGTAAGGTCATAAAAAATGAAAACTTGTTTTATACATTTGTAAGGTCATAAAAAAATAAAATTTCAAGAAAAAATCGGGGAATATATTTTAAATTAATAATATACAAAAATAGCTTTTAGAAGTTATAATTATGAAATGAAACCATCCAGTATTTCGGTATGTCATAAACTATTTGGACGACACAAACCTTAGTGGATATGGTAGTGATGCAGTTCGTTTTAGAATAAGACATTGCGGAGAAATAGCTAATTTTTTTCTTTCTGTAAGGAAATATATTTTACAGATACGTTATTTTTTGTTATGGTTATGTATAATTCTGTTAAGTTGTATTAAATACCTAATATATTTTATGCATGGTACCACTTTCAAAATGGAAATATGACCTCGAAATCCTGTTTCGAAAACTTCAATTCTACAGTATAAGACATATCTTCTATAGATTTTAGAGCACAACTTTCTAATTATTAATTTAAGCCCAGAAGTGAAAACAAGAGATCGTAAAGCGAGAAACTAAATAAATTAAATAGGAATACATTCAGAAAGCAAATGCAAACTATTTTACTCATTTTACTCACTAATCAAATCATTTACTCATTTTACTCACTAATCAAATCATTTACTCATTTTACTCACTAATCAAATCATTTACTCATTTTACTCACTAATCAAATCATTTACTCATTTTACTCACTAATCAAATCATTTACTCATTTTACTCACTAATCAAATCATTTACCGTAAAAAAAAAAAAATTGCTATAAACGTGAGATGCGATACACATTTTTAGTACACTATATCCTTAATGTAACCAGTACCCGTAGCTCAATGGGTAACACCGTTATCCTACGAGCGAAGTGAATACTCTGAGGTTGGGAGTTAGCGCAGTGGACCGCATTCGTCTAAACTGAGGCCCTGAGCGCTGTACCACTTGCTGGCCCTCTTCACTGATTATTACATCCTTAATGTATTGATGAAACTGTATTTGGTAGTTGCAACAGTAGAATGGCTGCAAAAAATGCTGAACGGGTCGGGGTAGCAGTGCCAGTGCTAAGTGAGGGGAAGAGAGGGAAAAGATGGGGAAACAAACTTTTAATCTCTCTCAGAAGGTTGATAATATAAGTATGAAAAGAAGAGGGTGCATTTCGTGAGAGAATTGGGACGAGTCAAGGGGAGCTGATAAGAAATAATTTTTTTTGTATATATACAGTGTGTGTGTGTGTGTGTGTGTGTATCTGTGTGTGTGTGTGTGTGTGTGTGTGTGTGCGTGTGTGTGTGTGTGATGTAATACTATCAACTTTAGCGGCGTCGAGGGAGTGCCAAGGGGGAACTTGATAAGAAAAAAGTATATATTTATATATATATATATATATTATATATTATGCAGGAAGGAAGGGCAAATGTCCGCAAAAGCGTCCCTCCCATAGAAGAAGAAGAGAACCAAAATCAAGGTCCAGGGTCTTCGAGATGCCTAGACACTCTGCGTTTGAAAGATGGGAGTCATAGACAGGAGGAAGATGGGTTGAGGAAGATTGTTCCAGAGTTGACCGGTTGAGTAGTTGAGTAGATGAAAGACAATATATATATATATCAGGGATGGGGCCAAATACGTATTTGTATTTACAAACACAGTAAAACCTGTATTTGTATTTGATTGCTGTATTTGTTTCAGATACATGTCAAATACAAAGTATCAGCTCTCTCTTTACTCGCATATATATATATATATATATATATATATATATATATATATACACACCTAACGTTATGTTGTTTCGTGCGTTGGTCTCTCTTCACACGGAGGTCAAGCTGGTGGCCCCGCCTCTAGGTCTGGCTTGGTGGAGGAGCGAGTTCCTTTCTTGCGTTCTCCACCGTACATAGCCAGGCACGCCCGGCTCATCTAGTACCGTCCTGAGCAAGGCATCCAGTCTTCTCTTGAAGACTTCAACTTTGACCCCCGTTACGTTTCTGAGGTCCTTTGGAAGCTGGTTGAAAAGTCTTGGCCCCCTGACAACCAAGCTATTTTCCTTCAGAGTTGAGGAGGTCCCTTGTCGGGCCTTTAATTTGGGAACACTACGCATTCTGCCTTTCCTATTTTCCAGTGTTGTTTGAATGGTAATTGGGTTTAGTTTTAGGTTTGGTACCAGTTTTTCTATCATTTTCCATATGTAGATTATGGTGTACCGCTCTCTTCTTCTTTCCAGGGAGTACAGATTTAGTTTACGTAGTCTTTCCCAGTAGTTGAGTTCTTTGCAGCCATCAATCTTGGCTGTGAAATGCCTTTGCGTTTCTTCTAGTTTATTAGTTTCTTCCTTTTTATATGGGAACGTCAAAACTGAGCAGTATTCAAGTTTTGGTATAATCACTGTTTTTCGCAAGGGAATCATTACTGTCCTGTCCCTTCTCTTGAACGTTCTTAGTACCTGTCCGGCGACTCTTTTTGCTTTATTTATCGCTATCTGATTTTGTGTTTCGAATTTCGCATCATCTGTCATTATTATCCCGAGATCGATCGCTTTCGTGCTTCTCTGAATTTCCTGTCTATCTGGAGCATAATATGCAGTCTGTTTAAGTTCTTCTTTTCTACCATATCTCAGGAGCTGAAATTTCTCGGTGTTAAATGACATGTTGTTGTCTTCTGACCATTTGTATATTTTGTTCGTGTCCCTCTGCAAGGCCTCCACGTCATGTACATCGCTGATTATTCTGCTGATCTTTGTATCGACTGCAAAGGATGTTACTATACTGTTGCTGTTTACTCCGCTGTCTATGTCTGTTAGCATGATAATGAACAGGAGTGGGGCCAGTACTGTCCCTTGTGGTACTGAGCTGCGTACTTCCGATTCTGATGATGATATACCTTGAATTTTGACGACCTGCAGACGCTCTCTGAGGAAGTTGTAGATCCATTTTCCCACTTTGCCTGTTATTCCCATATATTTCATTTTATGTGCTATTATACTATGGTCACATTTGTCGAAAGCTTTAGCAAAATCTGTGTATATAACATCGTAGTTGTCATTGCCTTCCAATGCATCTAGGATATTGTTGTAGTGTTCTATTAGTTGTGATAGGCATGATCTACCTGATCGGAACCCATGCTGATTTTCGTTGAATCTTTCACGTGTCTCCAAGAAGTCATAAATTTTCTCTCTAACTATTCTTTCAAATACTTTGGTGAGGTGGGACGTCAATGACACTGGTCTATAGCTCTTTGTTTGAGATCTGGCCCCTCCTTTATATATAGGGAAAATGTTTGCTCTTTTCAAGATGCTCGGTATTTCTCCAGTGTCTAGGGATCTTCTCCATATCCAGTATAAAGGTGCAGCTATTTCATTTTTACAGTTTTTAATCAATAATGCGTTCCAATTGTCCGGACCTGCAGCTGAATGTGGTTTCATTTGTCCTATAGCTCTCGCTACATCTTCTGGTGTAAAATCAAAGTCTGTTATATACTCTCCTTGCAATTCCTCTTCAAAGAATGCATTTATGTCAGGTATCGCTTTGTCACTTTTTGGGGTACTGAAAACTGATTCATATTGAGCTCTCAATGTATCAGATATTTCTTTTGGATCGTCGGTTAGTTCATTATTTCTCGTCCTTAAGGGCACAATAGCGGCGCGCGTTTTTGTTTTCCTTTTTGCATAGCTACAGAAGTATTTTGGATTTTCCTTTATTGCTTCTACCGCCTTTTCCTCTTCCCTCTCTGTATGGTCCTTAATCAGGGCTTGTATTTCCCTATCGATACCCCTCCAGTTTTTCTTTTATTGCTTTCCTGTCATTATCTCCGCAGTTGCCTAACTTCGCCTCCACTCTCTTTCTTTTGCGGAAAAGTCTTCTCTTTTACCTCTCTAGCCAGCTCCTCTTTCCTTTTGGCTGTGATTTCGGAGCATATTTTTCTAAAATTCTCAGCGTTTTTTCTTCCAATGTTGTTAGCATTTCTTCAGTTGTTTTATTCTCGAAAATTGTTCTCCATTCTATTTGGGCTATGTGCGATCTGATTGCTTCCCAATTTATAGTCTTGGAGTTTAAGTTAAAGGCCCCGAATTTACTTCTTTCCTCAATATGTGTATTGTCTTTTAATGCTGTCGTCATATTTATTGATATCTCGATTAAGTTGTGGTCTGAGATAATGGTTGCAGTTATTTTTATATCAGCAATCAAGTTCGTGTTATTGGTGAATACCAGATCCAGGCAGTTATTTTTTCTGGTATTTTCTGTTATCTCCTGTGTCAGCATAAACTCATTTGTGAGAGCCATCAACATTTTTGCTTGCTCCTGGTCTTCTCTTGTGCCCCCCTTGTCCTGGTGAATATATGTATTCCTATCCACCCTTTTGTATTTTATAAATGGGAAGTTAAAGTCTCCGCAGATCATTATATTGGGGTATGGAGGGTTTATGGCCTTTATTAGCTTTCTGATGTCATCAATGGCCTCCGAGAATTTTTCGGTTGGGGTG